>WOXC01005712.1:147500-190000 GCA_011680675.1 Gymnobelideus leadbeateri | reverse complement strand
AAATCCAACAATATGTATGTTGCCAGAAAGATATTTGAGGCATAATGACACACAGAGTTAAAATAAGAGGCTGGAGCAAAACCGCTATGAGAGTTGAACATGAAAAAAGGAGGGGTAGCACTTTGTAATAGAAAAATCATATATAATTAAAAGATGTAAAGAGGGAAAATAAATTTTGCTGAAATCAATGAATTGATTTTTTTTAAATGGCAAGAACAGCAGAAGGATGGGCAATCAGAACAGATCCAAAAGTTAAGTTGTAAAATCTTAGAAGTAAACAGAAAGCTATAAGCAGTGGATGTTTGTAGTTTGTAATTTTTTTTCTCTTTTGCTTTATGTAAGGAAATGTTTGCTTTATTTTATATTTTAACTTCATCATTCAAAATTTGTTTGAAAACAATTGAAAAAGATTATATATACATATATGTGTATGTGCATATAGATGGCTATGTGTATACAAACCATGTATACACACAACCGTATGTGTGTATACACACAAACACACAGAGTTTCTAAATACTTAAATGGAAAACAAAGGATTGCAAAGAGAAATAAACAGTAAAATTATAATATTGGAGTTACTCAATTTACCCCATTAGCCCTAGATATATCTAACCCAAAACAAGAACAACTGGAGGATTAAAAAAGAATTTTAGAAAACAAATAAATATGATAGTGCTTTGGCAACTATGGAATGGAGACACAAAGGAGAATAAATGTTTCTGAGCTGGAAAATTGATCATTTTTAGACCATAAAAACATTACAGACAAGTAAAGAGAAGCAGAAATATCATGCACAAGCTGGTCATATTACAATAAAAGTATATTAAATAAAGGTCCATTGGGTGGAAAATATTAGAAATGAGTTGGAAACTAAATAGCTTTTTTTTGGAGAGGGGAAGGCAAGACAATTGGGGTTAAGTGACTTGCCCAAGGTCACACAGCTACTAAGTGTGTCAGTGTCTGAGGCCAGATTTGAACTTAGGTCCTCCTGACTCCAGGGTCGGTGCTCTATTCACTGCACCACCTAAGAGCTCCTGGAAACTAAATAAACTCAATTCTAAACAATCAGGGGTCAAAGACCAACTCAAACCCATGATTAAAAAGGCAATCCACTTCCAGAGAGAGAACTGATAAACTCCAAATAAATTGAAGCATATTTTGTTTCACTTGCTTTATCTTGCTTTTTTTTTTGCAATATAGTTAATATGAAGGATTGCTTTGCAAGATATCACATGTATAATAATTGTCTTGTTGCACATAATGGATGGGAGAAGAACTGGAGGGAGAGAATTTGGAATTCAAAATGAAAAAAAAAAAGAATGCTAAAGAATAAAAATATAAAAGATTAAAAAACTTATCGGGGCAGCTAGGTGGCGCAGTGAATAGAGAGCTGGCCCTGGAGTCGGAAGGACCTGAGTTCCGGTCCAGCCTCAGACATTTAACACACACAAACAAAAACCTAGCCGTGTGACCTTGGGCAAGTTACTTAAGCCCAATGGCCCTCCCAAAAAAAAGCAAAAACAAACAAACAAACAAAAAAAAACAAACAAAAAAAACGTATCATAGATAATTTCATTAAAGAAAGTGATAACAATTAAATGACATACCAAAAATTTTGAGGTGCTCCTAAAGCAGTCACCAGGGGAAAACTTGTAACCATACCTTTATTAAGGAAAGATAAAAAGAACAGAGCACTGAGTTAGCAATGCAACTAAAACACTAGAAAATCAACAGTTTTTAAACACCAAAATAAAAATCCTGAAAATCATATGAGATTAATAAAATTCAAATAAAATTATTGAGCTAATAAAAAGAATTGTTTCAACAAACAAAATAGTTAAAACCCATTGACTAGATGGATTAAAAAAGAGAAAGAAGAGATCAAATTACCAGAATCAAAAAGTAAGGAGAATTCACAATAAATGAAGAAAAGAGGATATTATTAGAAACCACTTTACTCAACCATATTCCCAAAAAGCTGACAGATGAAATCAATGAATACTTGCAAAAACATAAAATGTACAAATTAATAGGAAAGAAATAAAGAGGAAGAAAATTAATAAGTCATAAATTACTTCTAAAGAGAAAATGCCACTCCAGGACCATCACAAATTAGTTCTATCAATTTTTCAAAGAACAATTCATTCCAATACTACATAAACTGTTCGCAAAAATAGCAAAACAAGACATCCTACCAAGTTCCTTATATGTTAGAGATATGGTCTTGATGCATAAAACAGGGAAAGTGAAAACAGAACTGCACACACACACACACACACACACACACACACTACACATATACATATGTGTGTGCGCACACACATATATTATATTGTCCCTAATAAAAACTGAATGTAAATTTTTAAACTAACATAATTGTAAAGAAACTTAAAAAAACATGGTTGGCTTAATACAATTTTAGGGAAATGTAAACTTAAATATATTATGTACATATATATTATATATTATAAATATATTATTTAAACTTAAATATATTAATAAAATTGACAATAATATAAAGTGATATAATCATATGATTAAATCAACAGATACAGAAAAAGCCTTTTTGTTAAAATATTTAAAAATAAGAACAAATTGATCTTTTTTACAATGATAAATAATAAATATCAGATATATAAATAATATCTGTCAAAACCCAACAACTACCATTATAAAATTACTGAAATAAACTAGAATCTTTTTCAATAAAAAGAGATGAAATAAGTGTGCTCATTACCACTTCTATTTGATGTAGTACTAGAAATGCTGCCTAGAGTAATGACCATAAAAAAAGCAAGTGAGGGAATAAGAATGAGCAAAAAAGAAACAAAATGGTAACTTTTGTGGCTACTATTATAGATTATTTGAAGAATCCTGAAGTTTCAAGTAGAAATCATTTGAAATAATTGTTTCAATTAATAAATTAAATGAATGTATGTGTGAATAAAATAATTCAAATTAGTTGAAGCAAATTTTAACAAATTTGCAGGATATAAACTAAGTCTAGATAAATCGTCAGCATTTCTATATAATACTAATCAAATCTACCAGGGATAGATAAAAAGAAAAAAAATCACTTAAAATTACAGTACAGAATATAGAAACTAATTCAGAATCTGCCTACTAAGCTACAGTCAAGAACTGCATAAATATTGAACCAGTTATCCTGACTTCTGTCCTGCCCCTGCACCCGGATGGCTCTGGAGGAAAGAGTGAGGCTCATGACTTTGTATAGCTCTGCCTCACTTAAATCTAATTCACCTGCAAGTCTAAATGTAGCCCTCATGACATCATTGCTCCTCTTCAAGAACGAAGGATGAATAACAACAACAATATAAATACAGCTATAAACCACTGTTTACAGAAATGCAGGCATCAAGAATTAGAAAAAATATTGGTGGTTCATACACAAAATAAGGCAATATAATAAAAATGGCCATATAGCCTAAACCAATTAGCATTGAATAATTCTAATGCCAAGAAATCACCAAATGGTTACTTTTCAAAAGTACAAAAATAATAATAAAATTCACGTAGAGGCAGAAAAAGTCGAGAAACTGAAGCTAAATCATGAAAGGGAATGGGAACGAAGGAGGCCTAGCAATGCTAGATTTTCAGACTATGCAATAAAGTAGTAATTCTCAAAATAATTTGGTATGGATTAAGAAATTAAGAGACGAATCAGTGGGACAGAGAAGCTGCACAATATGCAGAAACAAATGTATCTAATACCTTAATATCTGATAAGCACAAAGACTTCAAAAGTCATTATTTGACAGAAACTGCTGGGAAAGTTGAATAGAAATGAGGAAGAAATTTGATTTAGGCCATCACCTCATACTTTATATAATGAGCAACTCCAAATAGATACATGGCCTAGATATAAACGGCCACATCATAGACCAATTAGAATAATATGGAAAAATTGTCTATCAGACCTATGGATAAGATTACTGCTTTTGACCAAAAATGTAATATGGAGTATCAGAGATGACAACATGAATAATTGTGATCGTGTAAAATTAATAAACTTTTATGCAAACATTCAATATAGGTACAATCAAAAGGGAAACAGTTAACTGGATGAAATGGTTAATGCAGTAAATTTCTCTGATAAATGTCTCATTTCCACAATATGTCAGCACTAATTCAAATTCATAAGAATAATACCTTTCCCCAATTGATAAATGATCTAAGGATATGAGCAAGCTGTTCTCAAGGTAAGAAACTAAAGTTCTTTTAGTCATAAGAAAATATAGTCATTCACTACTAATTAGCATATTCAAATTACAGCAATTCTGAGAAACTACTCCACCCCCATTAGATAAGCAAGAATGATAAAAAAGAAAAATGATAAATGCTGGGTGAACTGTGGGAAAATAAGACATATTGAAGAACTGTTGGTGGACTTGTGACTGGGTACAACTGTTCTACAAAACACTTTGAAATTAGACATGAAAAGTTTCTAAACAATACATGTCTTTTGTCCCAGCGAATAGGCCTATATTCCCCAAAGATAAAAGAAAGGGGAGATGATTCTATATTGTATAGTAGTTCTCATGATGGCAAAAAACTTGGAAATTAAAGGGATACCCATCAACTGAAGCATGGTTGTGTAAGTTGTACTATATGAATTTGATAGAAAACTAGTGTACTTTAAGGAAAGGGAACTAGAACTAAAAAAGGCAAGCAAAGACTTGCATGTAGAGTGGGTGAAGTGAAGAGGACAAATTTGTGCTATAACAACAATACTAGAAAAATGGAAAATATTGAGAATATTTATAAAATGAGGAATGAAAGGAACAGAAGAGACCAATTTACACAATAATAGTGTAAAAAAAAGGCACCTTTGAAAGCTGTAAGAAGTGTGATCAATACATTGCTAACCCATAATTATTAAGGATTAATGATGAAATATTGTATCCACCTCCTGATAGTGAGGTGACAGATGGAGTTTGACTGATTTGATTGAGTTTGGTTGAACACACACATCACAAGACATATAATATGCATAAATGTATGTATGTGTAAGTATGTATGTGTATGTGTATGTGTCCCATTCTACACCCCTAATCCATCATTTATCTTTCATGAATATTTATATTTCACTACAGATCTTTTGGAATCACAGATTGGCGTTGATCCATTGCCTTCTCTTTATTAATTATTTCCAATCCACTCTATATGTAGCTTGCCTTGTACATATTTGTTTGCAAGTTTTCTTCCCTATTACATTGTGAGTTCCTTGAAGGGAAGGAGTGTCTTTTGCATTTTTTTTTTTGGCATTCCAGAGCTTAGCATAATATCTGGCACATAGTAGGCACTTAATACATGCTTATTAATTGTTTGATTACTATTCATGGTTCTTATAGCTTTCAAAGTTGTTTTTGCAGTGATATAATTGCATAAATTGATCTCCTGATTCTGTTAATTTCATTCTTTATGGTTTATAAAAGTTCTCAATGCTTTTCATTTTATACCAATGATGTTATAGTATGAGCAATGGGAGTATTCTGTAAGACAAGCAAGAAAAAGGTCAATTTGCTTGAACCCTACCATGTATTAAGTATTTAATAAGGCTGGAAAATGTAAATTGGGGCCAGGATAATTAGTAACTTATATACATATTATCTAATTTGATCTCACTCTTGGAGGTGGGTGCTAATGGTATAATTAAATACTATTTTTATAGATGAGAAAACTGGGGCAGAAAGGGGTTCGAAGTGACTTGTCTAAGTCTCCAATGTATACAATGTCAGAGGCAGAACTCAATTCAAGGTCTCCACTGACTGATGCCCAGTGCTCTTTGCCCATCACTCTCAAAAAAGGTAATAATTAACACTGCAACCATAAACTAGATGAGGATAATGGCTGCACAATTGCTGTTTATCTGGAAAGTTTCAATGGATTTGAATTCAATTATACTCAACACTGTGATGAGAGAGCAAATGAAATGAATACAACTTGCCTACACAATGTTCATGTTGCTTTACTTAGAATATTTTAGGAAATTAGCCAGCATACTATTTGAGACAATGAATAGCTCCAACAAAGTTGCAGGCAATAAAATGAACACTGCAAAAATCAATAGCATTTCATTATAACAAAAAAAAAACCCAAATCCAAGAGGCAATAAGAGAAAGAGAAATCATAATCCAAATGACTACAAAACATTTAAAATGCCTAATGATCACGCTATCAAAGCACACAAAAGACTTGTATAGATTCAATTGTAAAGTGCTCCTTAATGAAATAAGGAGCAACTTAAATACTAGGAGACAGATTCAGTGTTTATGACTGGGCTGCGCCAAAATAATGAAAATGGTGATACTACCAAAGTTAATTTATAATTTATATGCTATAACAATCAAAATATCAATGGGATGCTTTCAAAATTTGATAAAATAATAAAAATTGTTTGGAAAAACATAGACCTAAAATATAAAAGGGCATCATAAAAATGTAGGGATGAAGGAAGAATAGCAGACCTCAAAGCAGCACTCATTAAAATGATCTTGTCTTGCCAATCATGCAGGGCTACACAATCTTCCAAGGCTATGGTGCATAGTCATGCCTTACTCTCTCCTGGTTAGACTGTACCTGAAGAAATGTGTTGAGTCTGGGAGCTCAACTTATTTAAAAGATCACTGATAATGTTGGTTGTTTGTGGAGGCTGTCAGTCAGTGTTGTGAGGTCCTTCAGATAATCCCACATGAGGAGTTATTGAAGAAAGTGGGAATGTGCAGGTCACAGAAGAGAAAGTTCAGGGAGAATTTAATATCTGTGATGCAGCAAATTCAGGGCTATTGTCTGAAGAGGTAGTACTCTTGTTCTGTTTAATCCCAGAGGGTAAAAAAAAATAAGAACCATGATGGGGGTAGGAAAGTTGTGGAAAAGAGGTTGATCTATGTCTCAGGTAAAGAAACACTGCCTATGAGAGTTTCCCCATAGCAGGATCTATTGTCTTGGAAGATTGTGGATCCCCTATAAAGAGAGAGCATCAAGGAAAGGGAGAGTGGAGGAGTTATAGGAAGAGTGCTGGTTCAGCTTTGAGTTGGATTCAGGAGTTCTCTACCTTTTCAAGCACCCTGGCAGTCTGGTGAAATCCTTCTCAGAAGACTGTTTTACAAGGCAGAAAAACACATCAGATTATAAAGGAAGTCAGTTGTGTTGAATATAATTTTAAGACATCTTTTAACAATCACTAGATCGTAGGTTAAGAAACTCTTAATATTCTCTTAAAACTTAAAGATTCTGTGACTCTGTGATGTTGCTGCACAGAGACTGAGTGTTGGGTGGACCCTTAGAACATGGAGGATACACTGTAAGAACCAGAAGGTGGGGTGCTTAAAACCCAGTCCAGCGCATGTTGAAACTGAGAGAGACCTTAGAATAGAACAGAGAAAGATCTGGGAAGGGCATTAGAACACAGGACAGAGAATGTTAGAACTGGAGAAACAGAGAGTGTAAGAGGTGGAAGGAAACCTAGAATATAAATTACCTGAAAGAAACCTTAATTGGAACTTAGGAAAGATAATTCAATTCTATAAAAGTGCTTATAAAATGCAACACTAATTTCAGAGCAAGAAAGGAACTTGAAATTTGGAACAAATAATGTTATATCAAGAAAGGACTTCAGAACACTTTCTAAGATTGCCAGAGCTAGATTAGAACATAAGACAATAGTATACAGAACACCAGACCTAAGAAAAGCATTAGTGACAAGCTAGTTGTGTATTTCTATAATATATAGCACAGCTATGGCATTATAGATATCAGAGTTTGTAGTGAATTGAGAATGTAGAATATCCAAACTAGAATTGATCTTTGAATATAGAGTCAGAGTTAGAAAGGTTTTAGAACATAGGCTTTAGTAAGTCAGAACTAGAAACAATTTTAGGACAAAGGGTTTTTTGTTTGTTTGTTTGTTTGTTTGTTTTGCCTTTTGGAGGGCAATTGGGGTTAAGTAACTTGCCCAAGGTCACACGGCTAGGTTTTTTATCTGTGTGTGCGTTAAGTGTCTGAGGCCGGATCCGAACTCAGGTCATTCTGACTCCGGGGCCAATGCTCTACTCACTGCGTCACCTATCTGCCCCAGGACAAAGGTTTTTAAGTGCTAGAAATGGGTGCAGGTCAAGATGCTTTAATTCAATTCTTTCATTTTGCTGTGTGTGTGTGTGTGTGTGTGTGTGTGTGTGTGTGTGTGTGTGTGTGTGTGTGTGTGTGTGTGACAGAGAGAGAGAGAGAGAGAGAGAGAGAGAGAGAGAGAGAGAGAGAGGGAGAGAGAGGGAGAGAGAAGAGACAGAGAGAGAAACATACAGAGAGACAGAAACAGAGACAGACAGAAAGACAGAGACAGAGATAGAGACAGAGAGAGAATAAATGAACATTTTTTTGTCTACTGTATTGTTAGCATTAAAATAGTATGTGGATGATTCATTGACTTGGAAAGAGAAGACTTACACTATCAAATTCTGTCCATTTTCTCTCCCTTCCCTTAACAACTCAATAACATATTTCATCAGCAGTAATACTCTCCTTTACCCACCCTGTTCCCTCTGTCTGTAGGCATGGTGAGACATCTATGATTAGAACCAACGTCATTATGGCAAAAAAATGAACACTTTTCTCTTGTAAACACTTTGAGTTTGAGATCAGATTGGACAGGAAATGGCACCTTCAGGGGGTAAGTCTTTCTCTAAAACCTCATCATTAATGATAGGTAACAAGATTGAACTTGCAAAGCCAGGGAACAAATCCATTCTTCATTATCACACCCCAGTAAAACCAATTAGAGTGCCAGCTTGTTGACTTTAAAAAATCCTATTTTTGATCAGTCATGGGCAAAGATGTGGCACATGAAACCAGAAGACAGAGACAGAGAAGAGCAATCATAGAAAAATAGATCTACAGCTTGAAGGGATTTTAGAGTCAAACTAATGACTTATCCAAGGGCAGTGTTCAAGTATATATTTTGACATAGACAGAGCCTCAGAAGCCACATATCTTAACCCTTTCATTTTATAGATGGAAAAACCAAGGCCCAAGGGAGATTAGGTAGAGGATTTCTATTAAGAACTTGACAAAACCATCCATATCATATGGATACAATTTAATACTTATTGACTATGACAATAAACTATCAAATTTTCCTATATGTATACATATTGTATATATGTATGCACATATATGTATATTTATTCATATGATACTCAAGCATTAATGGTATTCTTGATGATAATGCAAGAAAGTTATCCGTCATCCATGACATTCTATAGCTAACTTCAGCTTGGGCATGCAAATGCTCAAAATATTCAGAGGAAACAAGGTCCTTATTCTTATCATTTTTGTCTGTAAAGAATTTGAGGAGGTAGAGGAAAAAAAATGCCCTCCTTCAACAATGTGTCTCCCATGAATATGGTATAGTCATAGAAGGCTCCTCAGGAGATGCAAGAACAGAATTGTGTTCACTGGCCTGATAATTTATAGCAAGAAATAAAGTCATGGTCATAGAAGGTGTCCAAGTTGAGGGGGAATCTCTATTCTTAAGCCTTTTTATGTGCCATGACTGCCTTTATTACTCTGGTGAAACCCAGAAACCCCTTTTTAAAAAAATATTTTAAGATACATGATATAAAATACATATGCTTATGAAAGAAACCAATTATATTAAAATTAAGTTACAAAAAGATATTTAAGAAAAGAGACATAGACAGCAGTTTAAGAACCCTTATTGTTGATGTAACTATAGCTATATGTAGATATACCTACCCCACATGCTCCTATTTGTAAGTGACCATCAAGCTTTGGAATATCATAGGGCCTCCTTAATGAGATATATAATGCTCCATCAGACTAATTTTCCATACAAAAAAAGTCTAGTAGCTGATTATTTTCATTTCTCACCAGCTCCTCCACCGTTACCCAGGAGGAGCTCACCACCAGGAAGCTCATCTTCAAGGAAATTGTTTTAGCTTTGCTGCTCATACCCCATCAGTACTCTCAATCACCTATACTTTCTGAATGGGGGACTGGAGGGTAGAACAAAGAAGTCCTCCCAAAGTCTTCCTTTGTAAGAAGGCTGAGAAGTTTCAGTCATTTGTCACCAGCTGCTCTGTTTGGCTTTGGTTTGGTTTTGACTCCACTATCTACGTGTCTCCAGGGCACCATCTGGTGTACCCCCACCCGTTTCATGCATTGTCTTCCTCCATTTGATTGTAAACTCCTTGAATGCAGAGATTGCATTTTAGTATTTAATAGGAGGAAGAGAGCAGGCTGGTTTGGATTTAGGAATCTAGAGGATGCTTTTAGAAACCCTGTGCTTTTACCTGAAACCAAAACCAATTGTTTCACATCAATATTTTTCTGGTGATGCAAGATTTCAGGTTATCCCCCCATATAGCAATGGAGAAATATAGGTAGCATGAGTAGGCTTAAGGATATGCCCAAGGCTGAATGTAATGCAACAAACATTTTAAGAGAGCTCATCAAAGGGAGATATGACTTGTAAAGTAAGGTGAGAGAAAAAAGCAGTCTGGGTGCAAGGGATGGCATTCATAAAAGCTGTGGAGATTGGAGCACATCAGTTGGTAACATAAGCACTTAGGAAATACTTATTTGCTTCCTTCCATTCACATAGGGTCTCCAGGGAACATTAAGGCCTCAGATTACCTTAGAAGGCAGCTAGGTACCCAACTGCTGAGGTCTACAAATGGAATAGAAGGCGTCCTCTCCACATTGGGTGTTGTCTCTAGAATGAAGAGGAGAGATCATGGATAGAGAAAAGAGCAATGGATTGCAGTCATGGAGCTGAATTCGAATCCCTTTGAATTCCTATGTGACTTTGAGCAAATCATTCCACCATTCTAGTCCTTAGTTTCTTGATCTGTGGAATGTTCCCAGTGATCTCTAAGGTCACTGCCAGTCTGGACCATCCTCTAATTTTGTTAGCACTGTAAGATGTGGAGAATGGGAACATATATGTCAACTAGCATTAATTCTAATTTCATTTTCTTGGACATAAAAGACGATGGGGATACTGACTATGTCATTCATGTAGTGCTGCTTGTGTGCTATTAGAAGGTTGCTCATTTTGTTCTTGGCACAAATAGTTTTGCATATCAAATGTCTGTTAATGGTGATCGAAAATCTCCAAGTGCATTTTTGTGGTGGTATCTCTTTTTCTATATGGAAGTGCCCTGCTGCAATCACACAGTAAATCAAGTACTTATTAAACACCTACTATGTGCTGGTATTATGCTAGGCAGCAGGGATGTAAATACAAAGAGAGAAAAAAAGCTTTCTTGCAAGGAGTTTATATTCTAATAGTGACGTAACAACCCAGAAATGATCACCAGACCTGAAGTACATGGTCTGTTGTGCAGTCCTCCACACTCCCTCTCTAAGGAAAGAAAATTGGAAGAAGTCATGAAGAAAACTGTTAAGAGATAATTAAATTTATTTTAAAATTATAAATCAACATATTAATGATTTCTTATGTGTTAAGTGTTGTGCTAATTGCCAGAGGTACAAAGATGGAAATGAAATAGTCCCTGACTTTGGGGAGTTTTCATTCCATCATTACTTTAGATTGTAGTGTATCCAGGATTCCATTGGTTTAGTGTATCTAGGATTTTACCCTCACTGACATGGAAGGCAGACCCCCTGCTTTCTTGATGATTTGTGCATATACTTTCCTATAAATCCTCCATGGAGATCCCACACTTGTTGGTGGAGGTCTTTGGTTATTTTTAATATCCTAAAGACAATGTGGCACAACAGGGATAGGTCTAAATTTTGAATTTGGTGACCTGGTATCAAATCCTTGTTCCACTGTATGACTTTAGGCAAGACACTGATCATTTTGTTTTTGACTGTTAAGTTTCATTTTATTATGTTGTGAAAAGGGTGATTTTGATGTTTCTGCTTTTCTATATTTGGGGGTTCTTATGCCTAATACATGGTCAATTTTTATGAAGTTTCCATGTAAAGTTGTGAAAAAGTATATTCTTTTCTATTCCCATTCATATTCTCCAGAGATTAATCATATCTAACCTTTCTAAAATTTTATTCATTGACTTCTTTCTTGTTCCCTAAGTCTGACAGAGTTAAATTGCGGTCCCCCACTAGCATAGTTTTACTGTCTATGTTCTGCTTTAATTAATTTAACATTTCCTTTAAGAATTTGGATGCTAGACAGATATCAGAAAAAAAAAAAACTTGGAAAGACTTACATGAACTGGTGCTGACTGAAGCGAGCAGAGCCAGGAGAACATTATACACAGCAACAGCAACATTATGTGATGATTAACTATGATAGACCTAGCTCTTCTCAGCAATAACATGATTCAAGAAAATTTCAAAAGACTCATGATGGAAAATGCTAACCACATCCAAAGAAAGAACTATGGAGCCTGAATGCAGATCACATTTTTTGTTGTTTCTTTCTCATGGTTTTCCCCTTTTATTCTGATTCTTTTTTTCCACAATATGACCAATATGGAAATATGTTTAACATGATTGCACATGTATAACCTATATCAGATTATCTGCTCTGTTAGGGAGTGGGGAGGTAAGGGATGTAAGGAAAAAATTTGGAACTCAAAATTTTACAAAAATGAATTTTGAAAACTATATATAAATGTGATTGGAAAAATACTATTAAAGAAAAAAAAGAATTTCGATGATACACTGTTCGGTGCATATAAGTTGAGTGTTGATATTACTTCATTGTTTATGGCACCTTTTATCAAAATATAATTTCCATAAATATCTGTTTTAATTAGGTCTATTTTTACTTTTGTTTTTCTGAGATCATAATTGCTATCCCTATCATTAGGATAGCTGAAGTTGAAGAATAATAGATTTGGCTGCAATATCTTAACTCTGTTTATGTCTTTCTTATTTTCCCCTCTCCCATTTTTCAATTTGCTTATTTATTTTTAGTTTTCAACAATCATTTCCACAAGACTTTGAGTTACAAATTTTCTCCCTTTCCCCTGCCTTCTACCCCAAGACAGCAAACCTTCTAAATACCCCTTCGACCTATTTATTTTCTCTTATATCCTTCCCCATCCCACCTTTACTTTCTAGTAGGGCAAGATGGATTTCTATACCTAGTGCCTGTATGTATTATTTCCCAGTTGCATGTAAAAACTTTTTTAAAAAACATTTGTTTTTAAAACTTTGATTTCCAGATTTTGCCCTTCTTCCCTCCTCACCCATCCACACTGGGAGGACATGCAATTCAATATAGGTTGTACATGTGTAGTTACGAAAAATCTTTCCTTTCATCCTTTATGCCTAGATCATGCACCCATTTAGACTTGATTGTCATATATGGTGTTAGATAATGGTCTATGCCCAGTTTCTGCCATACTATATTCCAGTTTTCCCAGCAGTTTTTGTCAAATAGTGTGTTCTTATCCCCAAAACTGGGGTCTTTGTGTTTATCAAACAATAGATTACTATACTCGTTGATTGCTGAATTTTGTGCACTGAATCTATTCCATTGATCCACTACCCTATTCCTAAGCCAGTACCAAGTAGTTTTGATGACTGCTATTTTATAATACAGAATAAAATCTGGTATAGCTACTCTACCTTCCCTAGCATTTATTTTCATTAGTTCCCTTGATATTCTAGACTGTTTGTTCTTCCAAATAAATTTGTTGCTATTTTTTCTAGCTCTATAAAGTAGTTTTTTTGGTAAATTGATTGGCACTAAATATATAATTTAATTTAGGTAAAATTGTCATTTTTATTATATTTAGCTTGACCCAGCCACGAGCAATTGATGTTTTTCCAATTAGTTAGATCTGACTTTATTTGTGTGAAAAGTGCTTTGTAGTTGTGTTCATATAGGTCCTGGGTTTGTCTTGGCAGGTAGATTCCCAAATATTTTATAATGTCTACAGTAACTCTAAGTGGGATTTCTCTTTCTATCTCTTGCTGTTGAATTTCATTAGAGATATAGAGGAATGACAAGGGTTTATGTAGGTTTATTTTATATCCTGCAACTTTTCCAAATTTATTTATTGTCACAAGTATTTTTTTACTTGATTCTCTAGGATTCTCTAAGTATATCATCATATCATCTGCAAAGAGTGATAGCTTGGTCTCTTCTTTGCCTAGTTTGAGTCCTTTGATTGGCTAAGATCACAAAACAGGAAAATGACAAATGCTGGAGATGATGTGGGCAAATTGAAACATTAATGCATTGCTGGTGGAGTTGTGAACTGATCCACCCATCCTGGAGAGTAATCTGGAATCATGCCCAAAGGGATATAAATAATCTCATACCTTTTGATCCAGCAATACTACTTCTAGGGTTATATCCCAAAGATATCATAGAAGTGGAAGTCCCATATGTACTAAAATATTTATAGCAACTATTTTTGTGGTTGCAAAGAATTGGAAATTAAAGTGGTGCCAATCAATTGGGGAATGGCTGAACAAGTTTTGGTATGTGCATGTAATGAAATTAATATTGTTCTATAAGAAATGGGGAGCAGATGGACTTCATATTTACCCGGAGAGGCTTATACAAACTGATGCTGAGTGAGAAGAGTAGAACCAGTAGAAATTTGTATACAATTACAGACACAACATATGTGTGATGACCAACTATGACAGACTGGACTCCTCTCAGCAGTGCAGTGCTATAAGTCAATCCCAAAAGACTAATGATGGAGAGAGATATCTACATCCAGAGAAAGAACTGAGTTTTAATACTGATTGAAGCAAACTACTTGATCTTTTTCTTTTTATTGTTTGATTTTATTTCCTCTTTGCCATTTTTTATTCCATCTAGTACAACCCACCATTGTAACCTGACTAATGTCTAATGTGAAAGTATTTGCAGATCCTATACTGGATTGTATGCTGTCATGGCGGGGGGGGGGAGGGAAAGAAAATTTGAAACTTAAGGAATTATGGAATTGAATCTTATGAACTAAAAGTAAACAAACACATTAATGAAGACCAATAAAAATAAAAAAGTAAAAAAATATATTTCTCTTACTGTGTATAATGTTCTCCTGGTGCTGCTTATTGCACTTTTCATCAGTTCATAAAACCATCTTGCTCATCATTGCTTTGAGTGTCATAGTATTCCATCCCAAACATATATTGCTACTTGTTTAGTCCTCCCCTAATTGGTGGACATCCCCTCAGTTTCCAATTTCTTTGCCACCATAAAAAAGCTGATATAAATATTTTTGTTCAGATAATTCCTTTTCACTTTTCGTTCATTGCTGGGTCAAAGGATATCCACAATTCTATAACCCTTTTTATTTAATTCCATATTGTTGAGAACCAACTTTTTAATGGAAACAAATTCCATTAGCCAACCGTGGAGAAAATAGATGTCCCCACTCCCACTTTGCTTCTTCTCAAAGGTTTTACATTCTTCAGCATATGAATCAGATGTTGAAATGTATCTATGGAATAAGATGGGGGAAGGAGGTTGGGGAGGAATTCTGAGACTTTGAATTATCTGAATAATGGCCTAAGCATACCATAGTGTCATCTTAGAAACATCACCAGTGAGGTTTCTAGTTGTTCATGGGTTCTCATAGGGTGGCCATGCAGAATCAAAGTGCACAGAGTTAGGAAGTCCTGAGTTTTCATTATGGACCTTAAACCATACCTGTGTGACCTTGGGCAAGTCATTGACATCTGTTTGCCTCAGTTTCCTCATCTGTAAAATGAGAGTCATAATAACACTTCCAAAGGTTGTTGTGAAGAACAAATGAGATGAAAATTGTAAAGAACATAGCACAGTGCCTGGCACATAGTAGGCAGTCAATAAAAATATTTGTTTTCTTCCCCTTCATGGACTAAGTATGCCATGAGGCCTGACAAGGGCTGTACCAAGGGGGAAAGACTCCCAGTATATTCTTTGGGGTTGACTGCGTTCTTCTTGTCTCAGGACCACCTTTGGTAAACTGAGAGTCTTGTAATGAGAGATATAGAGGGACTGGCTGGAACTAATGGTGATTTCTGGATATGGAAGCTTTTAAAGATAATTTTCCCAGGAAGATATAGGTGAAGCTATTCTTTGTTGGGGGAAAGAATACCTACCTTGATGAAATCATGTTTATTGAAACTGTTGGAATGTTCACTTTTCTAGTCTACAAAGCCCTTTCCCTACAAACACCCTTGGGGAGGCAAAGCAAATATTATCCCCATTTTGCCGATGAGGGAGACTCATAGTGGTTAACTGACTCATCCAGCTTCACACAGCTAATAAGTGGAACTAAGGTGTTAGGACTCCATGTCCTCTTTGACTTTTTTTTGTTGTTGTTGTTTGGTTGGGGGAAGCTAGAACTGTGATTTCATCAGTGTAGGCAGTGTTTATCTTCTAATACTACTGGGGACACCTGAGACCTTTTAGGGGTTAAAGAGGTCAAAATTATGTTCATAGTAATAACATGTTGCTTGATTATTAAAATATGTCTCCCTTTTCCAACAACATATCTTTCTAATGCTGGATTTTTAATAGACTTCAACCAAAACAGTATATTGCAACAGATTAAATACTGAAGCAGTTAATAGGAGGCAAAGAAACATAACCTGGGTTGGGATAATAAATACATTTTCAAAATCATGGTGCAGCAGCAGGATGAGGTGGCATAAGGAACTATTCAAGGGAGAAAGCTTTCTATTTTCTTGACAACTGTCTTCTCCCTCCTCTTTCTCCTGCTTTTTTGTCCTCCCCGGGTGATCTTGTAATTTTTCCCTCTGAGTCAAAACCCATCCTTTTGGTCATCAGTCATTCATGCTTGTCTAAAAAGACTTTTGGAAAATGTCTTTTGTCCCTGCCAGTATTGTACCAGGTCCTGCAGCGCCAATCAACATGTCAGGGGTTGGCATTTCCTGAGAACAGAGATTTCCTTACCCCTTTTATAGAGTTCAAAATTTTCCTATTACACACCATTTTTTCCTTTGCTGAAGTGGGAGGTAGGGAAGTGAGGAGGCCCAGAGGAGCTCACAATGGGTGGGACCATTTAAAAATAAGGCTGGGCTGTGGCAATGACATCATACACACAGGCCCACAAAAATGGGAAAAAAATAGCTATGGAAAGAATGAATGAGAATCTTCTGTTGCCAACCTAGATAATGGGCTAAGGACAAAGGATGATATAATTGTGAGGCATATTGATTAAAAGGTATGTGGACAATGTGCAGCAGGGATCCTTTCCCAAAGATGAAGCTACACCCCTCCCACAATTCCTAAAATAAAAGCATAAAGCTCTAGAATGTCAGCTGGAAGGGTCCTTAAGATATTGAAGGCAGAATGTTAGCTCTAGAAGGAACCGTTGAACATGGAATATTACAGATGGGAGGTTCCTTTGAGATTTACTTGTCAGATCTGGAAGGAAGCTTAGAACTTACAGAGCAAAGGAGAATGGAACTTTAGAACACAGCCTGTCAAGACTGGGAGAGATCTTAGAAATCTGGTAGAGCTTCAACTTTCAGAACTTATTACAGACTTATAAGAATGTTTGTTCTCTGAGCTGCCCCATTCAATGATGCCACTCACCTCTACCTTATTCCTTAAAGAATGAGAGAAAGGGTGTTTAGCCCTGCCCTGGGCCTTCATTAAGCAGTTGTAGATAACAGAATGGTCAATTGCCCTGGATTCAGAAGGCTTGCTTTCAAGGGAGAAATTTACTATTGAGTAGCTATGTCCTAAAAGGAAGTCATTTCTAGTGCATTGCAACCTAAAGTTGTAGAAAATCCTTTATTTTTCTTGAGGCAGTAGGGGATCATTAGCATGAACATTACAATATGAAAAAAGTTAAATCTATTTGGGAAAAGATAATCAGCACAGAACTGAACACCTAAGGCCAACCCTTTCTGAACCTCAGTTTCCATATCTGTAAAATAAGAGTTCTAACATTTGTTCTTTCTAAGAGCTAGCATGGGCAGTATAAAGAGAAAACCTTGGGATTAGAGAAGACTTGGGTCTTCTCTTGGATCTGCTAAGTGACCTACCAAGAGCTAGTGAATAAACTGCCACAGAAGATGAACAAGGTCAATACTCCCTAAGGTCACTCCTAGTTTGAATATCTCTTGAGCCTATGATCCTTTTCCAAGAGAGCAGCCAAGAGGTTTGTATGACGTGATCACTTGGGAGTGAATTGTAACAAATGGCATTAGGTGAAAGGATCCCTGAAGGCCCTCAAAGGAAGATGGCTCCATCTCTTGCTGTAATTTGCTCAGGAACCCAAGACAAGAGATCAGAGACTTATATTTCTTTCTTGGTGTTAGGCCTGTGATGAGAGCAACTACTACTGGTTGAATGCATTGCTTTGATTTAAGAATGATATGACAAGCATGCCTTTTGATCCAGCAGTACCACCACTAGGTCAAAAAAGGAAAAGGACCTATATGTACAAAAATATTTATAGCAGTTCTTTTTGTGGTATTAAAGAAGTGGAAATTGAGGAGATGCTCATCAATTGGGGAATGAATGAAGAAGCCGTGACATATGTGACATATGATTGTGATGGAATATCATTGTGCTATAGCAAATGTCAAGGGTCATTGTTTCAGCAAAAAAAATGGGGAAACCTGATACAAAGTGAAGTGAGAAGAAACAGGATGTAGATGTACATAGTAACGGCAATGTTGTAAGGATGATCGATTGTGAAAGACTTGACTACTCTAACCAATACAGTGATCCAAGACAATTCCAAAGGAATCATGATGAAAACAATGCTATCCAAATTCAGAGAGAATTGGTGAATTCTGAGTTTAAATTGGTGTATAATTTCATTTATTTTTCTTCATTCATTCATTTGCTTGATTTTATCATTTTTTTGAAATATGGCAAATATGGAAATGTTTTGCCTGATTCCACACGTATTATTAGTATCATATTATTTGCCATCTCAGCACATGGGGGAGGAGTGGGAGGGAAGGAGAGAATCTGGAATTTGACATTTAAAAAGAACATCAAAAATGAATAATAATAGAAATATTAAAGCATGCAAATAAATGATTACTAAAAAAATTATATGACTACTAAGAACTCCCACTTGAAAAGTGCTTCATTGTTGGCTATGTAAGTATTCTTCATGGGCCCAAAGATCTGGGGTCGGAATGGTGTCAGAGGCATCTAGTCTAAGTCCTTTCTTTTATAACTGAGGAAATTGAGGCTCCATGAGGTTTAAGTCACTTGCTCTAGGTCACATAAAGAGTAAGGGTCAAGTGAAGGATTTGAACCTAAGACCTTGCACTTGAAAAACAAGAAACGATGAAATGCCAGCTCCTTCAAGAAGCCTTCCCTGATTCTCCAGCTGAAATCTACCCTCTATCATCTGATTTCACAGCACATTCAAAGGCCCATAGAAGGGACCTTTAAGCTAAATGGACAATAAACACAAAGTTATGTAGTCCAAGTCCCTCATTTTACAATTGAGGAAACAGCCCAGAGGAGGAAATTCGAGAAACTGAGGTGACCCAAAAAATGGGTAACAGAGAAATGATATGAACCTGGATCCTGTTATCCCCTCCTATGCTTTTTGTCTAATTGGTATTGAATTTTCATGCATGCTTGCAATCTCCCTGCTGTCCCTGGAGTTCCCAGAAGGCAGGGGCTGCTTCTTTTTGAGTATGGCAATGCCCTCAGCACCTAACCAAGTGATCAGCTGGCAAGTGTTTGTTGAATATTTAGGGTGAAAGACAGCATCTTGGCTCAAATCCCCACCCCCTTAAAGAGTCTATTGAGAGCTGTGTATGCCTCAGTGATCTTACTTCATACTACCAGAAGTTGAGTGTAGACCCTCTCCTGCAAGGTCTCTGGGTAACCTCAATGGTTGTCTTCTGTCTCCCACCCACACACTCTCTCCTCAGTATGATGGTGGCACCAAGTTCATTTGGGTTTATAAAAAAGAACAAAATTATGGAGGGGGGCAGAGCCAAGATGATGGCATGGAAGCAGGAAAACTCCATTAATTCCACCCATAATCACCTCAAATACCTATAAAATATGATTCTAAATAAACTTTAGAACTACAGAACCCACAAAGTGACAGAGAGAAACAAATCTGCTGAAGGCAGCCCAGCAGGCAGATATGAAGGGTTCATCACTGCATGCTGGGAGCAGAGCCCAACCCCACATAAGCCCCTGGTTTTAGCCTCAGGGTGGCCCAACCAACCATAACTGGAGGGACCTCAGGAGAGTGTATCACCAGCAGCTGTGGTGGTTTACAGAATTATCAACCCATAAATGCCAAAGTCAAAGTAAAATGTCAGTGTGGACTTTGGGAACAGGGAGATCGAGAGTGTGGTTTGGCCTCGGGCCCTGGAATATGAAGTGACTGAGGTGTAGTGGCCCTGGAGCTGCCACTGCATGCCTGTTTCAGAGCTCCTGGCTTGTTGATTGTAGGGGGACCAAGCAACCATTCTTAGAGGTAATTGCTCTTGCTTTAACCTGCTTAGATCTGGATTTCTGTCTTGGGTGGTGGTCCTGGGGTGTGTGACCAGGTGCCAGAGCCTGTGGAGGCTTCAGAAACTAATAGCTCTGGCAACTGCAAAAACCCCAGTAATTTGGGACAATGCTTTCCTCTCTGGAAGCAGAGTGCTACTTTGGAAAAAAGCTCAAAAGTCAAGTAATTGATTGGCAACATGAGCAAGCAAAGGAAGTAAAACAAGCACAGCAATCCAACTTTAGATTATTATTTTGGGGACAGAAGGATCAAAGCATAGAACAGGAGGAAACCAATGAAGTCAGAACTCCTGTACCAAAAACTTCCAAGAAAAATGTGAACCAGTTATAGTCTATAGAGGAGGTTGAGAAGGATTTTGAAAATCAAATAAGAGAAGTGGAGGAAAAATTGGGAAGAGAAGTGAGAACAATGCAAGAAAATTATAAAAAGAGAGTCAACAACCTGACTGAACAAAATAACACCTTAAAAATAGACTAACTCTTCAAATGGCAAAAGAGGCTCAAAAAGGCGATGAAGAGAAGAATGCCTTAAAAAGCCAAATTTGCCACATGGAAAAAGGATCTCAAAAGCTCACTGAAGAGAATAATTCCTTCAGAATTATATTGGAGCAAATGGAAGATATTGACTTTATGAGAAATCAAGATACTATCAAACAGATCCAAACAAATGAAAAAAATAGAAGGCAATGTCAAATATTTCATTGGAAAAACCTTTGACCTGGAAATAGAACTAGGAGAGATAATTTAAAAATTATTGGACTACCTGAAAGCCATGATGAAAAAAAGAGCCTAGAAATCATACTTCAAGAAATTATCAAGCAAAATTGCCCTGATGTTTTAGAACCAGAGGACAAAATAGAGGTTGAAAGAGTCCACAAATCACCTCTTGAATAAGATCCCCAAAAGAAAACTCCTAAGAATATTATAGCTAGGTTACAGAGTTCCTCAGATCAAGGAGAAAATATTACAAGCAGCCAGGAAGAAACAATTTGAATATTGTGGAAACACAATCAGGATAATACAGGATCTAGCAGCTTCTAAATTGAGGGATAGAATGGCTTGAAATATGATATTCCACAGGTCAAAGGAGCTGGGATCAAAATCAAGAATCACCTACCCAGCAAAAGTGAGTATCATGTTTCAGGGGAAAATATGGTCATTCAGTGAAATAGAGGACTTTCAAGCATTCTTGAAAAAAAATAAAGTTGAGCAGAAAATTTGACATTCTGATACAAGAAGCAAGAGAAGCATGAGAAGGTAAACAGGAGAAAGAAATCATAAGGAACTTATCAAAGTTGAACTATTTACATTCCTATAGGGAAAAACAATAATTTTAACTTATGAAACTTTTCTCAGTATGAGAATAGTTTCAGGGAATATATATATATATATATATATATATGTGTGTGTGTGTGTGTGTGTGTGTGTGTGTGTGTGTGTGTGTGTGTGTGTGTGTGTGTGTATGACTATATAGGAGGGTATGTGGGAGTATGAATACATATGTGAGGGTGTGTATATATGTGTACAGGTATACATAGACAGAGGGCACAGGATCATTTGAATAGGAAGAGATTATATTGAAAAGATGAAATTCAGAGGTGAGAAAGTAATATAATGAGAGGGGATGGGGAGAGACAGAATGGGTTAAGCTATCTCATATAGAAGGAGCAAGGGAACACTGTTACAATAGAGGAAGGCAAAAGGGAATGGGTCAACATTATTCTTATTGAATTTGGCTTAGGGAGGGAATGTCATACACACTGAACAGGAGAGTAGGGGGGAAGGAGATGAGAGCGGGGTACTGGAGGGGAGGGCAGATTGGGGGGTGAAGTTAGAAACTCACACTTTTGTAAAGAGACAGGGTCAAAATAAATAATAGAACAATAATAGAACAAGTGGAGTCAGGATAGGATGGAAGGAAATATAGCCATTCTTTCACAATATATCCTTTATGGAAATGTTTTGCATAATTACACATGTACAACCTATATTGAATCTCTTATCTTTTCAGTGAGGGTGGGTGATGAGGGAGGAAGAGAAAGAATCTGGGACTCAAAGATTTAAAATCAAATATTTAAAAATGTATTATTATTATTATTATTATTATTTTACATGCAACTGGGAAATAAGATATATAGGCACTGGGGTATAGAGATCCATCTTGCCCTACTAGGAAGTTGGAGGAGGAATGGAGGAGGATATAGGAGAGAGCAGATTGGGGGAGGGAGTATACAGTGGGATTGCTCTTTTGGGGTGGTGGGTAGGGGGAAGAGAGGAAGAAAATTTTTTTCCTTAAAATCTTGTGGAAATGAATGATGTAAACTAAAAATAAACATAAAATTTAATTTAAAAAAAAGAACAAAAGTATGAGCTACACTGTCTTGGCCTTTTGTTTTCAAACCATTAGGAATTCTGAAGGTGAAAAGGTGATTGTATAGGATGAGTCTGGGAGACAAGCCAAGTTCTTTCCACTAGGGTCCTTGTGGAGGCTTTAGCAATGGTAAGGGGAAACAGATATATGCTTCCTTTGGGCTGTGATCATAGGCAAGAAGAAAAAATGAGATGAATAGGCATTTATGGGATATTGGAATGTTTTAAAAGTGCCTTCCTTGAAATGATCATGTGAGCCGAGCAGTTCGATAGTTATCCTCATTCTATAGATGAGGAAACTGAGCTTCCAAGGAGAAGTATGGGTTGCCAATGCCAGTGCTTTGAGGGATTGTACCATGCAGTCTGGGCTCACTCTCAACTCCAATTTCCACTGGCAGACCTGGTTCCCAGCAGGTTACTACTTCTCCCTCCAGATTCTGGAAGGGTTGGAGGTTTCTTTCTAATGCTTTAGCTCACTCCTCTCTTCCCACACAAACTAATTTTCAGTTAATAAAAATTAGCTGCCAAAACTAATTAATTTTTATTTTTCAGAAAAATATTTATTTTTAAGAAATCTTTTATTTATTTATTTTTAGTTTCCAACATCATTTCCACAAGATTTTGAGTTAAAAATTTTCTCCCTGTCTTTCCCCTACCCTCCACCCCAAGATAGCAAGCCTATTGATTACCCCTTCTCCCAATTTGCTTTCTCTTATATCTCCCCCCATCCCCCCTAGAGGCAAGATAAATTTCTATACCCCAGTGCCTGTATATCATATTTCCCAGTTGCATGTAAATTTTTTAAACATTTGTCCTTAAAACTTTGATTTCTAGATTCTTTTCTTCTTCCCTCCTCAACCATCTCCACTGGGAAGATAAGCAATTTAATATAGGTTGTACATGTGTAGTTGTGAAAAATCTTTCCATAGTAGATATATTGTGAAAGATTATATTTCACTCCATTCTATCCTGCCCCCACACATTCTATTTTCTACTTTGACCCTGTCCCTTTTTAAAGGTGTGTGCTTTTAACTACCCTCTCCCCCAATCTGCCCTCCCTTTTATCATCCCCCCTCTTATCCCTTTCCCCTCTCCTTTTCAATGGGTAAGATACCCAGATAAGTGTGTATGTTATTACCTCCTTAAGCTAAATTTGATGAGAGCAAGTTTGACCTATTCCCTTTCACCTCCCTGTTCTTCTCCTCCATTGTAACAGTTTTCTCTTGCCTCTTTTATATGAGATAATTTACACTCTTCTATCTCTACCTTTCTCCTTCTCTCATTATACTCATCTCTCACCTCTTAATTTTATTTTTTAGATATCATCCCTCAACTTATGCTGTGCCTTTTCTGTATGTATACATGTACATATGTATACACACTCACATATGTATTTATACACACATACACCCTCCTGTACATACATATATATTCCCTTCAACTATCATCATACTGAGAAATTTTCATGAGTTATGATTATCATTTTTCCATGTAGGAATGTAAACAGTTCAACTTCAATAAGTTCCTTATGATTTCTTTTTCTAGTTTACCTTCATATGCTTCTCTTGCTTCTTGAATTTTAAAGTCACATTTTCTATTCAACCCTGATTTTTTCATCAAAAATACTTGAAAGTCTTCTATTTCATTGAATGACCATATTTTTCCCTGAAGCATTATACTCATCTTGGCTGGGTAGGTGATTCTTGGTTTTAATCCTAGCTCCTTTGACTTCTAGAATATCATATTCAAAGCTCTTCAGTCCCTTAAGATAGAAGCTGCTAGATCTTTTGTTTTCCTGATTGTTTCCACAAAACTCAAATTTTTCTTCCTGACTGCTTGTAATATTTTCTCCCTGACCTGGGAACTGTGGAATTTGGCTATGATATTTCTAGTAGTTTTCTTTTGGGGATCTTTTACAAGAGGTGATTGGTGAATTTTTTAAATTTCTATTTTTCTCCCCAGTTCTAGAATATCAGGGTAATTTTCTTTGAGAATTTCTTGAAGAATGATTTCTAGGCTCTTTTTTTGATCATAGATTTAAGGTAGTCCAATAATTTTTAAATCATCTCTCTGGGATCTGTTTTCCAGTTCAGTGGTTTTTCCACTGAGATATTTCACATTACCTTCTATTTTTTTTTCATTTGTTTGGATTTGTTTTGTAGTAGCTTGATTTCTCATAAGGTTGTTAGCTTCCGATTGCTCCAAACTAATTTTGAAGGAATTATTCTCTTCACTGAGTTTTTGAAATTCCTTTTTCATCTGGCTAATTTGGCTTTTTAAAATAATTTTTATCCTCATTGACTTTTTGGACCTCCTTTTCCATTTGAGTTTGTCTATTTTTTAAGGTGTTATTTTCTTCAGTTAGTCTGTTAACTCACTTTTCATGATTTTCTTGCATCATTTTTATTTCTCTTCCCAATTTTTCCTCCACTCCTCTTACTTGATTTTCAAAATCCTTCTTGAGCTCCTCCATTACCTGTAACCAGATCATATTTTTTTCTTGGAAGCTTTGATGCAGCAGTTTTGACTTCATTGCCTTCTTCTGGTTCCATGTTTTTATCATTTCTGTCCCTAAAACAGTTTTTATGGTCTGATTGCACTTCTTCTATTTGCTCTATTCTGCCATCTTGGCTTTGCCCCCTAAAATTTCATTTTTTAATTAACAATCATTTATTTTCTCTCTCTCCCCCCACACACTGAAAAAAAAGAAAGAAAAAGAAACACACTCATAACAGATATGCAGGCAGCAAAACAAATCCCCACATTGGCTATGTCCAATGTTTGTTTCATTCCATATATTTATTCCATCATCTCTCTGTCAAGAGGCTCCTGACATTCTTCATTTGTTTAACAAAACAGATAAAGATACAAGAAAATTTAGATAAAAATTACATCTTAAAATGTAGTCAAACTGTGGCCCCCAGGGATACTTATATAAGGTTGGAGTGCCCCCCTCCTCCCCTTTCTATTTGAGTTTGAACTCACTGCTTTAAGAAATGATGAAGGTGATGACTCCAGAAAAATCTCGGAAAACTTATGTTAGCTGATACAGAGTGAAGTGAGCAGACTCAGGGGAACAGTTTATAGTTTATACTTGGTCATAACATTCTACAAATAAATGACTTAGAATAATTTAACAAGTTTTTAGAAATGAGTTTTTGTTAAGGCCTCAGGTATAGCTATTAATGAGGCAGGTAGATGGTGCAGTGGACAGAGTGCAGGGCCTGGGGTCAGAAAATATCATCATCCTGAGTTCAAATATTGCTTCTGACACTAACTGTATTACCTTGGGAAAGTCCCTTAACCATGTTTACCTCAGTTTCCTCATTTATAAAACAAGCTGAAGAAGAAGATTCTAAATAACTCCAGCATCTTTGACAAAAAATCAAAACCAAACCAAATGGGTTCAAGAAGAGTCAGAGCCAACTGAAAAGACAGAATAACAACACATTAAGAATGGTTAGTACAATACATCAACCCTCCCCGATTTTCCCACAAGTCTATACAGAATCTGAGGTAAATTGGCCTGGCTAAGCTTAGAGAATGCACATAGCAAAGAGATGCTCCCTGTCATAGAGTTCCCCCAAATCCTAGTCTCTTGGCGGAGGCCTCATATCATTCCCAATTAGATATGGGGTGGCTTACTGCTCAGATCCTCTTAGGGTCCTGAAGTTGCCTTCCCTGAGGGTGTCAAATGGGTCCTGGCTCCCAATGCACACACTGCCTTCAGTCACTGTTGTCCCATGGACCTCCTAGGATACTGATGGAAAGTCTAATGCTTCCAGTCTTTTGAAGTTCCTAAGGTCATGTCTAGCTACATGCTGGGGCAGCGTGGACTTTTCCTCCCTCCCCATGACTCTCAAGGGCTTGGGTAGGGATGTTGGACCACTTGATTGTTTGACTGCTTCTGGAATGTTAGACTCAGAACTACTTTGCGATTTTTGTCTAATTCCCTTGAGACTTTATTGTCTCTTCAACCAGTCCTGATATACTTCCAGTGTAGTCTCATCTCATTCTATCCAATGGTTCAAGCTTTCACTCCTTCAGAACTGATTAAGGAGTTTTCACACCAGGTTTATTGTCTTTGATTAACTTATTCAGTAGGCATCTGGGCCTTGTATAATCTAGTTTATATTCTGATTGACTCTTTCAATGGAGAAATCTGGGTCCTCTGTATTCAGCTGGAATGGGGTAGACCCCCACTTTTATAGCACCCTGGATTTAGGAGGGGAAAGAATCATCTAGTCCATACTAGAATTTTACTAATGAAATGGAGGTCCAGTGACTTATCCAAGGTCATTCTGCTAAATAAATTGTAGTGTTAGACTTTGGAGCCAGGTTTTGGGACTGCCAGTTTCCTGTCCTTTTCTCTTGAACCGAAGGAGGAATCTCATGATTTGATTATAGTGTAGAGGTGGCAATAAGGAGTTTGACCATGCTGTTTATTTTCCCTTAGTTTCTCTACCTTGAGGGCTTAGCAGGGGATGAGCACACAGTGGGTGTTCAATTCATTTCCATTTATTGACATGTGACCAGTCCTATGTGAATTACTAAGGAACAGATAGAGCTCAAGTTTTATCAGGGAGACAAGACAAGCACATGAATAATCGACCCACTAATGAGATAGTTGGAGATCAATGTGTCAAAGGAGGACAAAAGGAAACCACAGACTGAAGGGAGAATTGCAGCCATCCTTAAGGAATGGAAGCACCTGAGAACAATGTGCATGTCTTGGATGTGGAAAAAGAGCATGAGCCATGCAAGGCAATCCAACCAAGGTCAAGCAGAGGGTCAGCCAGGCTGCAGTCAGCCTCACAAAGCTCACTAGACTAGCAGACATTCAGTCAAGGTATTCAGTTTATCAATAGGGAGACTGAGGTCTATAAAGGCAGAGTGACTGTCCCAAGGCCACCTAGCAGAGTTGGCAGGTAAGCCAAGGTCCCCTACTCACCTGTCTCTCTCCAAGACAAATGAGCACAGTGGTCTGGCTGGTGGTGTCACCTAAATGTAGAGGGCTGCCAGGCCTGGGAGTTTGACTTGTGAGAAGGTAGATGGGCACCTCAGAGCAGGAAAACCGACATATGAAGGGCCCATTGAGTAAATCATATATAAGGGTCAGCTGAAGGAAATGGGTCTGTTTAGCCTGGAGGACATGATAACTATAGTAAGGTGACACATGTGTCACCTTGTGTTTGGGATTATTTTTGTTATTCTTGGACCCAGAAGATCAGAGCCAAAAAGGAATTGGGTTTGATATAAGGAAAAGCTTCCTAAGACTGAGAGAAGGGAGGAGAATAAGCACCTACTCTGTGCCAGGTACCACGATAAGTGCTTTACAAATATCTTTTTTGCTCTTTACAATAACTCTGGATGTAGGGGCCATTATTGTCCCCATTTTACAGCTGACCATGCTGAGGCTATCAGGATAAAGGTTGTGCAGCTAGTAAGTGTCTGTACTCACATGTCCCTGACTCCAGGCCCTTCACTCTGTCTAACCTCACTGTCCTAGTGTGATATGAGTTGCCTAAGGACATGGTGAGTTTCCTGTCATAACAGAGGCTGGTTAGCCTCTTGTTGCCAGTTCTATAAAGGGCATTTCTTTTCAGGTGTGGGCTGGCTAGATGGTCACTTAAGTACCTTTCAGCCCTGAGATTCAGTGACTTCAAGCCTATAGATCTAGAAAGTTATGGAAGGCTCTTATGGAAGGCTCAAATCTGCTTCTGTGTAAATTCTCCTTCCATAGTGACTCTGATACTGATGGTTTTGAGAGGACCCCAAGGTCCACACTCTGTCCCCCTCCTTCTGGGAGGGCTCTGAGCCCACCCAAAAACAAGGTTAAAAGCTGTCCCCAGGCTCCTGTTCTGATTTACTTTATTCCTTCTTTTTATTTCCTTTTTGTTTTGGTTTGCTTTTTATAAATGCGCTAAGTGCCATCAAAAACTGTCACCCAGAGCTACCACCCAAACTGTCAGGAGAGATCAGGAAGAGAAGAGACAACAAGCAACCAGAGGGGGTTGTGGAAGTGCCACATTTTTAGATATTGTTTGTTTTTCTCCAGAAAGTTCTTGACCTTAAGGCTTCAATTGACCTTGTAGCAAAAGGAGGAGAATGGGAGGCTGCTACCAGATGGAAGCCGCAAATGCTTCCATGATATCTTTCCCTTTACTCAAAGTAGCTGCTCTCCTGGGACTCCTGTCACCATGCTTGAAATCCCATCATTATTCTTTCCTTTGGGTTAAGACCCAAGAGATTCCCTTGGCAGGGCACTGAGTGGGAGAGGATACTTATTATTTCTGAGGGGAGAGAGAGACAAGACAGAGAGAGACGGAGAGAGAGAGAGAGAGAGAGAGAGAGAGAGAGAGAGAGAGAGAGAGAGAAAGAGAGAGAGACAGAGAGACAGAGAGAGAGAGAGAGACAGAGACAGAGACAGAGACAGAGACAGAGAGACAGAGACAGAGAGACGGAGAGACAGAGACAGAGAGAGAGACAGAGACAGAGAGAGACAGAGACAGAGAGACAGAGAATGACAGAGAGACAGAGATAGAGACAGAGACAGAGATAGAGAGAGAAGAGAGAAAGAGAGAATTAAAGAGACAGAGAGACAGCGACAGAGAGACAGACACAGACACAATTCTTCAGAGACCTTGAGAGTGTTGATTCACACTTGTCTTGTGTGAATCCTCTATAAAAAATAGCCTTTTGGGCAAATTTTAGCAGCAACCACACTGGCATACCCAGGATGGCTGCTAGCATAGGTTCTTAGATCTGATTTACTAGAAAAGATATCTGTTTAAGGGGTCAACAATATTTTTTTAAAATGGTTTTGGTCCTTATTAATTTGTTTACTTTTAGTTTACAAGATTCAATTCTACAATTCCATGAGTTTCAAATTTTCTCCTGCTCACTCCCTTCTCCCCCATAGCAGTATAGAATCAAGTATAGGATCTGCAAATACTTTAACATTAGACATTGGTTAGGTTATAGAGAAGGATTGTATTGGATTGAAAGAACAATGGGAAAGAGAAGATAAAAACCAAACAAGAAAAAGACAGAGAGCAGGTAGTTTGCTTCAATCTGCATTCAAACTCTGTTCTTTCTACTTCTTTCTCTGAATGTAGATATCTCTCTCCATCATGAGACTTTTGGAGATGACTTATAATCCTGCAATCCTGAGAAGAGTCCAGTCTATCAAAGTTGGTCATCACACATACATTCTGTTTGTAATTATGTACAAATTTCTTCTGCTTCTGCTCTTCTGACTCAGCATCAGTTTGTATAAGCCTCTCCAGGTAAATATGAAGTCCATCGGCTCCCCATTTCTTATAGCACAATAGTATTTCATTACATGCACATACCACAACTTGTTTAGCCATTCCTCAATTGATGGGCATCACCTTGACTTCCAATTCTTTGCCAACACAAAAAGAGTTGCTATAAATATTTTTGTACATATGGGTCTTCTTTCCACTTCTATGATCTCTTTGGGATACAACCCTAGAAGTGGGATTGCTGGGTCAAAGGGTATGAAATTATTTATAGCCCTTTGGGGATAATTCCAAATTGCTCTCCAGAATGGGTGAATCAGTTCACAACTCCACCAACAATGCATTAGTGTTCTAATTTGCCCACATCCTCCCCAGCATTTGTCATTTTCCTGTTTTGTCATCTTAGCAATCTGACAGGTGAGATGTGGCACCTCAGAGTTGTTTTAATTTGAATTTCTCTAATCATTAGTGATTTAGAGCATTTTCCCATATGCTTATAGATATCTTTAATTTCGTCCTCTTAAAACTACTTGTTCATATCCTTTGATCATTTATCAATTGGGGAATGACTTGTATTCTTTTACATTTGGCTCAATTGTCTTTATATTTTAGAAATGAGGCCTTTGCGGGGCTGAGTCAAGATGGCAGAGTAGAAACAGCACTTCCCTGGAGTTCCAGCCCACTCCACTTCAAAGTTATGTGAAAGGGGGACTATGAACGACCTCTGGAGCGCCAGAACCCACAAAATGACACAGAGAAGCTAACCTCCTACTCAGGACAGTCCTGCAGCCCAGCAATGAACGTCCAGCACAGAGCTCTGGGAGCCAAGCCCATGCCCACTTGAGTTGTGGTTTTAGCCTGAAGGCGGCCCAACCAGTAGCCAGCTGGAGGGATCCCAGAACACCAGCAGCTGTGGAGATTCCAGAATTATCAACACATAGATGCCTAGGTCAAAATGAGAGGTCAGTGCTCTATGGACTTTGGGACTAGTTGGGAGAATGCTTCAGCTTCTTCCCCTGGGGGTGAGAAGCCACTGAGGAGCAGGTGTTGCTTGCACCATGTTGGAGATTTGCAGCTTCAGCTCGTGGCCTGCAAACTTTAGGGGGATCTGGCAATCAGTCTGGGCGGTAAGCACTCTTGCTTTACCCTTCTTGGATCTGGATGGCTGTCTGGGTGGAGGTCTTGGGATGTGTGACCAGCTTGCCAGAGAGTGTGGGGGCTTCACAGAGGACACCAAACTAATACCTCCAGAAGTTGAGAAAACCCCAATGTTTGGGACAGAAGTTTCCCTGGCTAATGGAAAAGTCCTATAGTGGCAATAAGCCCCAAAGTCAAGTAATTGAGTGGCAACATGCCTAGGCAAAGGAAACAAAATAAGCAGAAAAATGCAACATTAGACTCCTATTTGGGGGGCAAAGGGGATCAAAACATGGAAAAGGAGGAGGACTGTGAGGTCAGAACTCCAGCACCAAAAGCCCCAAGTGAAAATACAAGCTGGCTACAGGCCATAGAGGACCTTGAGAAGCAGATAGGAGAAGTGGGGGAAAAATTGGGAAGAGAAATGAGGAAGATGCAAGAAAAGTATGAAATAAGAGTCAACAGCCTGACTGAGGAAAATAACACCTTAAAAAATAGACTAACTCAAATCGTAAAAGAGGCTCAAAAAGGCAATGAGGAGAAAAATACTTTAAAAAGCCTAATTTGCCAGATGGAAAAAGAATCTCAAAAGCTCACTGAAGAGATTAATTCCTTCAGAATTTTACTGGAGCAAATGGAAGCTAGTGACTTTATGAGAAATTAAGATGCTGTTAAGCAGATCCAAACAAATGAAAGAATAGAAGGCAACGTTAAATATCTCATGGGAAAAACCATTGACCTGGAAAATAGATGCAGGAGAGACAATCTAAAAATTATTGGACTATGTGAAAACCATGATCAAAGAAACAATCTAGAAACCATCCTTCAAGAAATTCTCAAGGAAAACTGCCCTGATGTTTTAGAACTAGAAGGCAAAATAGAGGTTGAAAGAATCCACCAATCACTTCCTGAAAAAGATCCCAAAAAGAAAACTCCTAGGAATATTGTAGCCAGGTTCCAGAATTCCCAGATCAAAGAGAGAATATTGCAAGCAGCCAGGAAGAAACAATTTCAATATTATGGAAACACAATCAGGATAACACAGGATCTGGCAGCTTCTACACTGAGGGATTGAAGGACATGGAATATAATATTCTGCAGGTCAAAGGACCTGGGATTAAATCCAAGAATCATCTACCCAGCAAAACTGAGTATCATGTTTCAGGGGAAAATTTGGTCATTCAGTGGAATAGAGGATTTTTAAGCATTCTTGAGGGAAAAACCAAAGTTGAATAGAATATTTGACATTCAGATACAAGAAGCAAGAGTTGCTTGAGAAGGTAAACAGTGAAAAAAAATCACTATGAACTTATCAAGTTGAACGATTTACATTCCTACAGGGAAAAACAATAACTTTAACTGATGAAACTTTTTCTCTGTATGAACATAGTTGAAGAAGGGTATATGGGCATATGAATACATATGTGAATGTGTGTATATGTGTTTTCATGTATACATAGATAGAGGGCACAGGTTGAATTTAATAGGAAGTGATGATACCTAAAATGTGAGATTCAGAGGTGAGAGAGTTATGTGGTGAGAGGGAATGGGGATAGACAATGGGGTGAACTGTCTCATGTAGAGGAGGCAGGGGAAGGTGGTTGCGGGGGAGAGGAGGAACAGGAAGGCAAAAAGGCAAAACCTTATTCTCCTTGAATTTGGACCAGTGAGAGAATGACATGCATACTAAATAGGGTGTGCCACCCTAAAAGACCTTGCGGGCCAGGGGGGGGGGGAAGGATGGGGGAAGGTATTGGAGGGGAGCTTGGGCTGGGGGAGAGGGAAGTTGGAACCACCCACTTTTTTCCCTTTGCAATTATTCTATTTATTTTTTTCATATTTTATTCAATTTTAATATGGTTTCCATTATTAACTTTTTTTTGAAAATCATTTTTTTAATTTTTTTGCTGTTTTACATCATTTATTTCCACCAGATTTTGAGTTACAATCATTTTCCCCCCATTATTCCCCTACCCACCCACCCAGAATAGTAGTCCCACAAGATATCACTTCCTCCAATCTTCTCTCTCCCATACCCCCATCGACTTTTCCATTAGAGGAAGGTGAATCTTTGTGTCCCAATGCCTGCACATCTTATCTCCATATTACAAGCAAAAGAGTATTAATAATAGTATTTATATATATTTGAAACATTTAATGTTACGACCTCGAATTTCAGATCCATTTCCTTCCTCCCTTGTCACCCATTCCTTCTTGGGAGATAAGTAATTCAGTATATGTTGTACATGTCTAGCTATGTAAAACATTATCATAGTAGATATATTGTACAAAGCTGCTTATAATTCCCTCCCACTCATCCCACCCCCAACCTGGTCCATTCCCTACATGATCCTGTCCCTCTTCTATAGTGGGTACTTCCAACCTCCCCTCACCCCAAGGATGCCCTCCCATCCATCATCCCTCCTCTCATCCCCCTTCCCCCTATCCTGCTGGAGGTTGAGATATCCCATTTAGTATGTATGTCATTTTCTCCCTGAACCAAATTCAATGTGAATGTGGTTTTGCCTTTTTAGCCTTCCTTATTCTCCCCCTCCTTTGCAACCACTTCCCCTTGCTTCTTCTACATGGGATAGTTTACCCTACCCTGTCTCTCCCCATCTCCTCTTGCCACTTTCCTCTCTCACCTCATAATTTCATCCCTTGAGTATTCTCCCTTCCCAACAAATTCAACCTATGCCCTCTATCCATATATAACTGTAACCATATACACACACATTCACATATGTATTCATATGACCACACCCCCTTCTTCCATTATTGTCATAGTGAGAAAGATATCATCAGTCACAGTTATTGCTTTTCCATATAGGAATGAAAATAGTTCAACTTTGATAAGTTCCCCTTGATCTCTCTTCCCCGATTACCTTCTCAGGCATCTCTTCCTTCCTGTGTCTGGATGTCAAATTTTCTATTCAATTCTGGTTTTTTCCTCAAGAATGCTTGAAAGTCCTCTATTCCACTGAATGACCATATTTTACCCTGAAACAAAATACTCAGTTTTGCTGGGTAGGTGACCCTTGGGTTCATTCCCAGTTCTTTTGCCCTCTGGAATATCATATTCCATGCCCTTCGATCCCTCAGTGTAGAAGCTGCCAGGTCCTGGGCTATTCTGATTGTGTTTCCACAATATTGAAATTGTTTCTTCCTGGCTGCTTGTAGTATTTTCTCCTTGATCTGGGGATTCTGGAACCTGGCTATAATATTCCTGGGAGTTTTCTTTTTGGGATCTTTTTCAGGAGGTGATCTGTGGATTCTTTCAACCTCTATTTTGCCCTCTGGATCCAAAACATCAGGGCAGTTTTCCTTGAGAATTTCTTGAAGGGTGATTTCTAGGTTCTTTCCTTGATCATGGCTTTCAGGTAGTCCAATAATTTTTAAATTGTCTCTCTTGGATCTATTCTCCAGGTCAGTGGTTTTTCCCATGAGATATTTCACATTGCCTTCTAATCTCTCATTTGTTTGGATCTGCTTAACAGCATCTTGATTTCTCATAAAGTCACTAGCTTCCATTTGCTCCAGTCTAACTCTGAAGGAATGAATCTCCTCAGTGAACTTTTGAGATTCTTTTTCCATCTGGCAAATTCGACTTTTTAAGGCATTCTTCTCCTCATTGCCCTTTTGGGCCTCCTATGCCATTTGAGCTAGTCTATTTTTTAAGGTGTTGTTTTCCTCAGTCAGTCTGTTGACCCTCATTTCATACTTTTCCTGCATCCTTGTCATTTCTCTTTCCAATTTTTCCTCCACTTCTCTTATTTGATTTTTAAAGTCCTTCTTAAGGTCCTCTATGGCCTGCAACCCGCTCATGTTTTCCCCTGGGGCTTTTGGAGCAGGACTTCTGACCTCACAGTCCTTTTCCCGCTCTATGCCCCCAAAATAGGAGTCTAAGGTTGCATTTTTTCTGTTTCCTTTGCCTTGGCATGTTGCCACTTAATTGCTTGACTTTTGGGCTTGTTGCCACACTATGGTTTTAAGGCCAGATAGAGGAATTTTCGTCCTGAACGTGTGGGGGGCAATTTCCATTTCTGGCAAGCTGTAACCCCACCCAGGACTTCCACCCTAGATCACAATCCAGATCCAGGGAGGTTAAAGCCAGAGCGATTACCCCCCAAGACTGATCACTGGATCTCCCCACGATTTGTAGGCTGGGAGCCGGAGCTGCCTCTGAAAACTACAAAATGGAGTTTGTCCTCAGTGGCTTCTAGCCCCCAGGGGAGGGAGCTGATGCATTCCCCAAATACAGGTCCCAAAGTCCATAGGACACTAACTTCTTACTTTGTCCTAGGCATGTCTATGTTGATAATTCTGGAGTCACCACAGCTTCTGGTGTTCTGGGGTTCCTCCAGCCGGATGCTGGCCCTGCTACCCTGGGGCTAAAACCTCGGCTCACGCGGACCTGGTCTCTGCTCGACTCCTGTGCTCTGTGCTCTGCGCGCTGCCAGGTCCCAGACCTCTGCGCTGGTCCTTCCTGCAGGGCTGCTGGGCTGTCCTCAGTGGGAGGTTAGCTTCTCTGTGTCGTTCTGTGGGTGCTGGGGCTCCAGAAGTTGTTCAGAGTCCCCTTTTACATAGTTTGGGGGGAATCTGGGGGCAGAAGTTGTTCAGAGTCCCCTTTTACATAGTTTGGGGGGAATCTGGGGGCAGAAGCTTGGACTAGCTGTTTCTACTCCGCCATCTTGGCTCCGCCCCCTCAGAACCACCCACTTTTGAAATGGGACAGTATCAAGGTGGGGAGTGGACCAGGTGGAAGGTGGGATGGGAGAGAGGGAAATATAGTTAGTCTTTTACAATATGTCCACTGTGGTAATGTTTTTCATAGCTACACATGTACAGCATATACTGAGTTCCTTATCTTCCTTTTAAATCAATTTTAAAACATTATAAATACTATGATTAAAAAAAAGAAATGAGGCCTTTATCAGAGACTTTGGTTGTAAAAATTCTTTCCTTATTTTCCACTTCCCTTTTAATCTTGTTTGCATTGGGTTTGTTTCTACAGAAGCTTTTGAATTTCACGTAATCAAAATTATCCATTTTGCATTTTATAATTCTCTCTAATTCTTGTTTGGTCATGAAGTCTTCTCCTCTCCATAAATCTGACAGGTAAACTATTCATTCCTTTCCCAAATTGCTTACAGTATCAGCTTTTATACCTAGATCATGCAACCATTTAGATTTAATTTTGGTATAAGGTGTTAGATAGTGGTCTATGCCCAGTTTCTGCCATACTATATTCCAGTTTTCCCAGAAGTTTTTGTCAAATAGTGAGTTCTTATCCCAAAAACTGGGGTCTTTGGGTTTATCAAACAGTAGATTATTATAGTCATTGACTGCTGAGTATCCTGTTCCCAATCTATTCCATTGATCCACTGCTCTATTTCTCAGCCAGAACCAAGTAGTTTTGATGACTGCTGCTTTATAATACAGATTAAAACCTGGTATAGCTAGTCCACCTTCCCTAACATTTCTTTTCATTAATTCCCTTGATATTCTAGACCTTTTGTTCTTCCAAATGAATTTTGTTACTATTTTTTAGTTCTATCAAGTACTTTTTGGTAAATTGATTGGTATGGCACTAAATATGTTATTTAATTTAGGTAAATTTTTCATTTTTATTATATTAGCTCAACCCAGCCATGAGCAATTGATGTTTTTCCAATTACTTAGATCTGACTTTATTGTATGAAAAGTGTTTTGTAGTTGTGTTTATGTAGATCCTGGGTTTTCTTGGCAGGTAGATTCCCACATATTTTATAATATCTACAGTAACTTTTAAATGGGATTTCTCTTTCTACCTCTTGCTGTTGAATTTCATTAGAAATATACAGGAATGCCGAGGATTTATGTGGGTCTATTTTATATCCTGCAACTTTGCCAAATTCATTTATTGTTTCAAGAATTTTTTTTTACTAGATTCTCTAGGATTCTCTAAGTATATTATCATATCATCTGCAAAGAGTGATAGCTTGGTGTCTTCTTTGCCCGATTTGATTCCTTTGATTTCTTTTTCTTCAATTGTTACTGCTAACATTTCTAGTACCAGATTGAATAAGAGGGGTGATAGTGGACACCCTTGTTTCACTCCTGATCTTATTGGAAATGCTTATAGCTTATCCCCATTGAGTATAATAGTTGCTGATGGTTTTAAATAGAGGCTACCTATTATTTTAAGGAAGGTTCCATTTATTCCTATATTTTCTAGTGTTTTAATAGGAATGGATGTTGTATTTTGTCAAAAACCTTTTCTGCATCTATTGAGATAGTCATGTAGTTTCTGCTAGATTTATTGTTAATATGATCAATTATACTGATGGTTTCAACATTCTTTTTAAATTGTATTCATTAGTTCAGGGGAAAGTCAGCAATTTGAACTTCAAAGAAAATACAAGCAGAGGAATAAAGACTGACAAGTCTCTGACTGCCTGAATCAAAGCAATATTGCTATACACTTTGCATACACCCCTGTATTGAGACAGCCTTTACATCTGAGCAGTCAGGGAGCTCTGAAATAAAGGACACTCAGAATCTTGACCAGGTAATCACAAGATCCTTCTTGTAAGTGAATGCTCGAAGCAAAATACCAAGTCGGAGTATGTATACACTTCTCAGAAACAGAAAGCAGCACAAACCTTGTGACTCAGTGCCTAATTGGAAATTAGCAAAAGGTATGAAAACCTTCCTGCCAGCAAGCCTCCCCTAAGCTAGTTTCCCTCAATGGGCTCTATGTGAGGCCTATTAATGGCAGGGGGATATCTTCTATCCTTTTTACATCACGAAAGTGTCCATTTAGCATTCTAATAACATGACCAACCCATAGGCATCATGCTCTCTGCAGTAGAGTTTGAATGCTTGCAAGATTCTTTCCAGAATAAATAATGACTAGCCGTGTAACCTTGAGCAAGTTACTTAACTCAAGTTTCTTTAAAAAGTAAAATAAAATAAAGATTCTTGCCAGAGCCCTCCTTAATAGGCTGATGATCCTTCACCTGAAAAATGTTCATCTTCCTGAGAGCTAGCGTAACTTCAGGAAGGTCTCAGGAGTGGTCGGTATGGCATTTGCTGCCTGACAACTCTGGGAGAATGCCAGGAATGGAATAGAGGTCTGTACACAAAGTGTATAGATCTGACCAAGGCCTTTGATACCATCAGTTATGAGGGTTTATGGAAAAATTGTGTCAAAATTTGGTTGCTTAGAGAAGTTCATTAGTATTGTTTATCAATTCCATGATGGCATGCTTGCCTGGGTTCTGTATAATGGACACAACTCTTTCTCTATCCCAATCACCAATGAGGTGAAAGAATACAGTGTACTTGTTCCCATTCTTTTTTTAAGCAATTGGGGTTAAGTAACTTGCTCAAGGTTACACGGCTGGTCATTATTTATGTGTGGGTGCTCATTTTCTGAGGCCAGATTCGATCCCGGGTCATCCCAACTCCAAGGCAGGCACTCTTACTCACTGTGCCACCTAGCCGCCCCTCCCATTCTTTGATAGCATAATAATTTTGGCCCTATTGTTAAATGCCTTCAATGAAGATCAACACAACATCAAGATCAGCTACCACACTGATGATAAATTCTTCAACTTGAAAAATCTACAAGCAAAGACCAAAGTGGAGGAAGTGTTGGTGCATGATTTTCTGTTTGCAGATGATTGTGCACTCGCTGCAGACTCTGAAGCTGAAATGTAACAAAGTATGGATTGATTCTCTGCTTATTGTGTTAATTTTGGCCTAACAATTAACATAAAAAAACACAGGTGCTCCATCAACTTCCATCACGCTATTCATATGTGGAACCATTAGATACAGCAAATAAAGAAATTTTGGATGCTGTGGATAAGTTTGCTTACTTTTCTGGTGTACTTTCCAGGGATGTACACATTGATAATTATGATGCACATATTGTCAGAGCAAGCTCAGTGTTTGAGAGGCTCTGAAGGAAAGTGTTGGAGAGAAGAGTTATTAGACTGACTAGCAGACTAAAGGTCTACAGAGCTGTGGTGCTTACCTCATTGTGTGTGCCTGTGAAACCTGGACAGTCTGCCAGTGCCAGGCCAAGAAACTGAATCACTTCCATTTGAATTTTCTTGGGAAGATTCTGAAGATCACCTGGCAGGATAAGGGACCAGACACTGAACTAGGAAAAGGATAGCAAAACAGATTAGAAACCAGAATCCAGTAATATATCATGTATGAGAAACACACTTGAAAGAGAAAAGCACACAAAGAGTTAAAAAGCAAAGCCTGAAAGAAAATCTATCATGCTTCAACTGAAGTAAAAAAAAAAAAAAAAGGTTGGGGTAGTAATCATGAGCTCAGACAAAGTAAAAGCAAAAATAAACTTAATTAAAAGAGATAATAAGGGGAAATGCATTTTGCTAAAAGATGCCATTAACAATAAGCAATATTAAAATATTTACAGCAAGTTTGTTAGATAAAGGCTTCGTTTTAACTGAGTCTAATTTATAAAAATGGGAACTATTGTCCAATTGATAAATAGTGAAAGTATATGAACAGGCAATTTTAAGAAAAAATCAGAGCTATCTACAGTCGTATGAAAAAATGCTCTAAATCACTATTGATCAGAGAACTGCAAATGTAAACAACTCTGAGGTCCCACCCCATAACTATCAGAAATGACAGATGCTGGAGAAAATAAGGGAAAAGAGGTACATTATTGAATATTGGTGGAGTACTGAACTAATCCAACCATTCTGGAGAACAGTCTGGAACTGTGCCCCAAGGGCTATAAAGCTGTGCATACCCTATATGTACACAAATATTTCTAACAGCTCTACTTGTGGTGAAAAGGCATGGGAAATTGAAGGGATGCTTATTTATTTTTTTCAAATGCTTTATTAACTTCTACTTTACGTCATTCATTTCTAACAATAGTATTTATATGTTTTTAAAGATTTGATTTTAAAACATTGAATTCTGGATTCAATCCCTTCCTCCCTTGTCACCCACCCTTACTGGGAAGATAAGCAATTCAGTTATATGTTATACATGTGTAGCTATGCAGAACATTATCATAGTAGATATATCGTAAAAGAGTGACTATATCTCCCTCCCTCCTATCCCAGCTCCCATTTGTTTTATTCTCTACTTTGTTCCTGTCCCTTTTCAAAAGTTTGTGCTTCCAACTTCCCTCCCCTCCAGCCTGCCCTCCCTTCCATCATCCCCCCTCTTATCCCCTTTCCCCCTAGTCTCCTGTAGGGTGAGATATCCTATTTAGTATGTGTGTCATTCTCTCCATGAGCCAAATTCAATGAGAATAAGGTTTTGCCTTTTTGCCTTCCTGTTCTTCCCCTTCATTGTAACCATCTTCCCTTTCCTCTTCTATATGAGATAGTTTACCCCATTCTGTCTCTCTTCATCTCTTCTCATTATATTCCTCTCTCACCTCTTAATTTCAACTTTTAGGTATCATCTCTTCCTGCTAATTTAGTCCTGTGTCCTCTATCTATGTGTACCTGTAAACATATATATACACGAATTCACATATGTATTCATACGCCCAAATACCCTCCTTCAACTATTTCATACTGAGATAAGTTTCATCAGTTACAATTATTGTTTTTCCATGTAGGAATGTAAATAATTCAACTTTGATAAGATGCTTATGATTTCTTTTCCCTGTTTACCTTCTCAAGCTTCTCTTACTTCTTGTATCTGAATGTCAAATTTTCTATTCAACTCTGGTTTTTTTCTTCAAGAATACCTGAAAGTCCTCTATTCCACTGAATGACATATTTTGCCCTGAAACATGATACTCGGTTTTGCTGGGTAGGGGATTCTTGGTTTTAATTCTGCTCCTTTGCCCTCCAGAATATCAGCCCTTCGATCCCTCAGTGTAGAAGCTGCCAGATACTGTGTTATCATGAGTGTTTCCACAATATTCACAAATATTTCCACAATATTCCACAATATTCTTCTTGGTTTCTTATAATACTTTCTCCTTCATCTGGGAATTCCATTACCTGGCTATAATATTCCTAGGAGTTTTCTTTTGGGGATCTTATTTCAGGAGGTGATTGGTGGATTCTTTCAACCTCTATTTTGCCCTCTGGTTCTAAAACATCAGGGCAATTTTCCTTGAGAATTTCTTGAAGCAAGATTACTAGGTTCTTTCTTTGATCATGGCTTTAAGGTGGTCCAATAATTTTAAAATTATCTCTCCTGGATCTATTTTCCAGGTCAGTGGTTTTTCCAATGATATATTTCACATTGCCTTTTATGCTTTCATTTGTTTGGATCTGTTTAACAGCATCTTGATTTCTCATAAAATCACTGGCTTCCATTTGCTCCAGTCTAATTCTGAAGGAACGAATCTCCTCAGTGAGCTTTTGAGATTCATTTTCCATCTGGCAAGTTAGGTTTTTTAAGGCATTCTTCTCCTTATTGACTTTTTGAGCCTCTTTTGCCATTTGAGTTAGCCTATTTTTAAGATGTTATTTTCCTCAGTCAGGCTGTTGACTTTCATTTCATATTTTTCTTGCATCATTCTCATTTCTCTTCACAATTGTTCCTCCACTTCTCTTATTTGCTTCTTAAGTCCTCTATGGCCTGTAACCAGCTTGTATTTTTCTTTGAGGCTTTTGATGCAGGAGTTCTGACTTCACTGTCTTCCTCCTGTCCCACACTTTGATCCTTTTTGTCGTCAAAATAGTATTGTAAAGTTGCATTGTTCTGTTTATCTTGTTTCTTTTGCTTGCTCATGTAGCCCCTCAGTCACTTGAACCCTAGGCTTTTTGCTACAGTAGGACTCTGCCACCAGACAGAGAAGCCTCCATCCCAAATGCTGTGGTTTTCTCAGCTGCCAAATGTATTAGTTGGATGCCCTCTCTGAAGCCTCCACAGGCTCTGGCTAGATGGTTGCACACCCCAGGACCTCCACCCTAGACCGAAATACCGATCCAAGCAGGTTAAAGCAAGAGTGATTACCCCTCAGGCTGGTCACTTGGTCACCCTATACTCTGCAGGCCAGGAGCTGAAGCAGCCATTTATGGCTGTGGCTGCACCAAGGTGTCTCAGCCTCCTCTTGCCCTGGGGGCAAAACTGACACATTCCCAACTACTGGATCCCAAAGTCCATACTGTACTGACCTCTCACTTTGTCCTTAGCATCTATGTGTTGATAATTCTGGAAATGCCATGGCTGCTGGTGATCTGGAGTCCCTCCAGCCTTTGGCTGATCAGGCTGCCCTGGGGCTAAAATGTTTGGCTCCTGAGGGGCTCTGCAATGGCCAA
>WOXC01005712.1:0-145000 GCA_011680675.1 Gymnobelideus leadbeateri | reverse complement strand
TCATCTACAAGGAGAGCTGATGGTGCTGGCTGAGCTCATGCTTTTGTCCCTGGGACAAGGGGCGCTCCCAGAGGCATCAATATGGGGCCTGATTTTATGAGATTTGTTTGCAGAAAGGGACAATGCTTTTAGTTCTAGTTGTTTTTTCCAGGAATACTTACTTGCTAAATACAATAAAAAATAAATACAAAAATATAACCATTGAATCCTAAGATTTGACTCCAGAAGGTACCTCAGACATAATATAGTTTAATACCATCATTTTACAGAAGAGGAAACTGAGTTTGAGAGAGTTACTTGCTCGAGATTACACAGGCAGGAAGTAACGGAGGTGAAATCAGAGCTGAGGTCACTGCTTCTCTCACTCCAGCATGGCAGCTTAAGGGATGTCTTTTTATATATAATAAAATAAATTAAACAAAACATTTGTCACTAAATCATATTGTGGTTTCTCCTCAAGAAGATTTCAAGCAGACAATAATTTCCCAAAGTCTCAACAGCCCCTTGAAAGTTTTAAAGCTTTTCAAGGAGCTTTTCCTCATTTATTCTTGACACACAACAAATTTGAGTGTTAGACAGGGTGGGGAGTTATGTCCTCTCTTAGGACGTGAGTGAACCAAGGCACCACTGGACGAGCTGTGCCACACGTGTCAGGAGTACATGTGTTCACACACTTAAGAAGTGACTCTGTTGGAGTGCCAGATCCTGGGTCTTTGGTCAGTGATTGGTGCTATCTGGGTATCTTGGATGCATTCCTTTCCAGGCTGCACTCCAGATTTATCTCACCATCTTGATGCCTTACCATGCCCCGCTCTCCTCTCTGGAAGCTTCCTCCAGACCTGGAATTTGCTCATTGCATTTCAGCCTCTCTCTCAGAGTGCTTGGCTCCTCCCCACACTTTTCTTAAAGGGGCCAGGACAGCATTGCTTCATTTCTCTCCAGACTTTACCCTCCGGACTTCCTTAACAAGGCCTCTTAGCCTGGGCTTGCTTTTCCTCTCCCCACCACCTTTAGCTTCCTTTGTGTATTATCTTCCCTCAAAAGAACATAACCTTCTTGGGATGATCTTTTCTTCTACCTGTCTTTCTGTCTCAGCATTTAGCACAATGATTCCTATTGTGTGCTCATTCACTTGTGTCTGGAGCTTCATGGCCCTGTATTAGGTTTTCTTGGCAAAAATTTGCCATTTCCTCCTCCAGTAGATTAAGACAAACACAGGTTAAGTGACTTGCCAAGGGCCACACAGCTAGTGAGCATCTGAGGTCAAATTTGAACTCATGTCTTCCTGACTCCAGGCCCAGTGCTCTACTTGCTGAGCCATCTATCTGCCCCTAGCAGAGGCACAGTGATTGGTACATAGTAAATGTTTCATGTATGCTTGTTGATTGACTGTCTTCCCCTTGTGCCTGGAATCAGAACAATGGAAAGCAGGCCTTTCACATGATAAGCCTTTATTGTTCCAGAGATTCCCTTAGTAAAGCCTGCTTGCATGTTATAGGATCACAGACTTAGAGCTGGAAAGATCCTCGGAGGTCATTGAGTACAATCTCTTAATTTTATGAAGAAGGAAGCTGAGGAACCAAAGGAAAATGACTCACCCCAAGCCACAAAGACAATAAGTAGAAGAGCCAGTATCCAATACTAGGCCTTCTGAATCCAGGGCTAATGCCCTTTCCTTGGCAAAAAGTGTATCATTGAAAAGGTATCTATCCTTGAAAATAGAGACAGGGAGGGGGTGGAGCCAAGATGGTGGAACAGAAGCAGTAACTTCTCTAAGTTCCTCTGTGAATCCCATTACTAAACCTTAAAAAGTGAATTTGAATGGTTTTTGGAGTGACAGAATCCACTGGGAGATGGAATGTGGCAGAATTCAGCCCAGGAAAGTGCCCACGTGGATCTGGACAGGGGGAGTGCTGAGCACATGGGACTGCAGCATCTCGGACTAGAGGGTGGACTACAGCAGAGAGAGAAGGAGCCCCAGCCAGCAGACTCACCCATCCTAAGGGCGATTCACTGCTGTCTCACCAGCATCTCACCATGGGTCAGGAGGAATCATTGGAGCCAGGTAAGAGAGAGCTTGGGTCCCCCAGCAGAGACAGCAGCTTCTCCTTGGGCTATCAGCCCCCAGACTTGAAGTTTAGAAATTGCCTGCCTGTCCATCCAAGACCCAGGATGACAAAGTAAACTTTGGCTACTCAGATTCCCCCTCTCTCACTTAGAAAACTCAAAGATAAGTGTCCCACCCAGAGTGAAATCCTGAGATAGTGGAAATAGCCTCAGGCTTGAGAATTATTGAAAAAGGGTGTAACTGAGGCAGCAAGGAATCTGAAGAGAAGAAGGGAAGGTTTCCAACAAACCCAACCTCACCTGACCAGCAAAAGTCTGCCTGAACGGTAAACCGGGGGTATAGAGGCAGAAATCTGAAGTAGCTAGACCACCCCACCTCCACAGATTACTCTGTGTACCTCAGCATACCTCAGGGGGAAGACTGAGACTCTTGCCTTGGCCTCAAACTAGAGATACAGAGGCTACAGCATTCAAAACCAACAACCAGGCCCTTAGCTCACAGCCTGAGAAATTAGGAAATAGGAAATTACAATGGGAAGGAAGGAAGCTGAGAAGGAGAAGGGGAAGGCAAGAAAATTGATCAGAGCTAATTATGTAGATCAAGAACAAGCAAATACAGAGGACAACTTGGACTCTATTCTCAGACCTGAGACCACAGAAGGAAATATGAACTGGTCTGAAGCCAAAAAGCATTCTAGGAGGAGCTTAAGAAAGATTTTAAAGACCACATTAGGGAGGCAGAAGACAAATTTAAATCTACAGTGACCAAACTGAAAAAAATTTCACTGAAGAAAACAAATCCTTAAAATTTAAAATGAGTGAAGTAATTGAAGGAAATACCTCCCTAAAAAAGGACCTTCAAAAACTAACTGAAGACTATAATTTGCTAAAAATTAGAAATAGTCAAATTGAAACACAAAGGTCTATGATGCACCATGAGTCAATCAAACAAAACATGAAGACTGAAGAATTGGAAGAATGTGTAAAATAACTCACTGGAAAAACAACTGACCTAGAGAAGAGATCCAGGAGAGATAACTTAAGAATTATTGATCTACCAGAAGGCCATGATGAAAAAAATCAGCCTGGACAACATTTTCCAAGAGATTGTCAAAGAAAACTGTCCTGAAGTCCTGGAATCAGAAGACAAAATAGTTATCAAAAGAATTCACTGGACTCCTCCTGAAAGAGATCCCAAATTGAAAACTCCAAGAAATATAGTAGCGAAATTCCAAAATTACAAGATTAAGGAAAAAGTACTGCAATCAGCCAAAAAGAAACAATTCAAATATCATGGAACTACAGTCAGGATCACACAAGACCTAGCAGCTTCTTCATTAAAAGATCAGAAGAATTAGAACTTGATATTTCATAAGGCAGAAGAGCTAGAATTACAATCAAGGATTAACTACCTAGCAAAACAGATAATAATCTTTCAGGCAAGGAGATGGTGGTTTAATGAAATAAGGGACATCCAAACTTTCCTGATGAAAAAGCCAGAACTCAATAGAAAATATGTACACAAATACACTCACGCACACATGCATATAATTTGGGATGCAATGAGAGCAAAATGTTCACATCCCTATATGAGAAGTTGATAACTGTCAATATTGAAATTTATCATTATAATAACCTTTAAAAGTGTTATACATAGATAGAGGGTGTGGGTATGAATGTACTAATCAGAAGATTGAAAAAAAAACCTTATTAAGGGGGTCAAAGGCACTGTAATGGAATAAAAGGAGAGGATGAGACAGAAAAAGGTAAATTATGACATTCAAAGAAACATAAAAACACTCTATAGGGGCGGAGCCAAGATGGCGGAGTAGAAACAGCTCATCCAAGCCACTCTCCCCCCAGATTTCCCCCAAATTATGTAAAAGGGGACTCTGAACAACTTCTGGAGCCCCAGCAGCCACAGAATGACAGAGAGAAGCTAACCTCCCACTGAGGACAGCCCTGACTGTCAGCAGAGCCATAGTGTGGCAACAAGCCCAAAAATCAAGTAATTAAGTGGCAACATGCCAAGGCAAAGGGAACAAATTAAACAAAAAAATGAAACCCTAGACTCCGATTTTGGGGGCATAGAGCGGGAAAAGGACTGTGAGGTCAGAAGTCCTGCTCCAAAAGCCCCAGGGGAAAACATGAGCAGGTTGCAGGCCATAGAGGACCTTAAGAAGGACTTTAAAAATCAAATAAGAGAAGTGGAGGAAAAATTGGAAAGAGAAATGACAAGGATGCAGGAAAAATATGAAATGAGGGTCAACAGCCTGACTGAGGAAAAAAACACCTTAAAAAATAGCCTAACTCAAATGGCAAAGTAGGCCCAAAAGAGCAATGAGGACAAGAATGCCTTAAAAAGTCGAATTTGCCAGATGGAAAAAGAATCTCAAAAGTTCACTGAGGAGATTCATTGTTTCAGAGTTAGACTGGAGCAAATGGAAGCTAATGACTTTATGAGAAATCAAGATGCTGTTAAGCAGATCTAAACAAATGAAAGATTACAAGGCAATGTGAAATATCTCATGGGAAAAACCACTGACCTGGAAAATAGATCCAGGAGAGACAATTTAAAAATTATTGGACTACCTGAAAGCCATGATCAAGGAAAGAACCTAGAAATCACCCTTCAAGAAATTCTCAAGGAAAACTGCCCTGATGTTTTAGATCCAGAGGGCAAAATAGAGGATGAAAGAATCCACAGATCACCTCCTGAAAAAGATCCCAAAAAGAAAACTCCCAGGAATATTATAGCCAGGTTCCAGAATCCCCAGATCAAGGAGAAAATACTACAAGCAGCCAGGAAGAAACAATTTCAATATTGTGGAAACACAATCAGAATAGCACAGGACCTGGCAGCTTCTACACTGAGGGATTGAAGGGCATGGAATATGATATTCCAGAGGGAAAAAGAGCTGGGAATGAACTCAAGGGTCACCTACCCAGCAAAACTGAGTATTTTGTTTCAGGGGAAAATATGGTCATTCAGTGGAATAGAGGACTTTCAAGCATTCTTTTTTTTAAGCAATTGGGGTTAAGTAACTTGCTCAAGGTTACAGGGCTAGTCATTATTTATGCGTGGGTGCTCATTTTCTGAGGCCAGATCTGATCTCGGGTCATCCCAACTCCGAGGCTGGCGCTCTTACTCACTGCGCCACCTAGCCGCCCCTTTAGGGCAATTGGGGTTAAGTAACTTGCCCAAGGTTTCATGGCTAGGCTTTTTTTTTGTTTGTTTGTTTGTTTGTATGGATTAAGTGTCCGAGGCCGGCTCCGAATTCAGGTCCTTCTGATTCCAGGGCCGGCGCTCTATTCAGTGCGCCACATAGCCGCCCCATCAAGCATTCTTGAGGAAAAAACCAGAATTGAATAGAAAATTTGACATCCAGACACAAGAAGCAAGAGATGCCTGAGAAGGTAATCAGGGAAAAGAAATCAAAAGGAACTTATCAAAGTTGAACTATTTACATTCCTATATGGAAAAACAACAACTGTGACTGATGACATCTTTCTCACTATGAAAATAATGGAAGAAGGGTGTATGGTCATATGAATACATATGTGAATGTGGGTGTATATGGTTACAGTTATATATGTATAGAGGGCATAGGTTGAATTTGTTGGGAAGGGAGGATACTCAAGGGTTGAAATTATGAGGTGAGAGAGGAAGGTGGCAAGTGGAGATGGGTAGAGACAGGGTAGGGTAAACTATCTCATTTAGAAGAAGCAAGGGGAAGTGGTTGCAAGAGATGGGGAGAATAGGAAGACAAAAAGGCAAAACCACATTCTCATTGAATTTGGTTCAGGGAGAGAATGACATACATACTAAATAGGATATCTCAACCTGCAGCAGAATAGGGGGAAGGGGGAGGAGGGGAGGAATGATGGATGGGAGGGAATCCTTGGGGGGAGGGGAGATTGGAAGTACCCACTATAGAAGAGGGACAGGATCATGTAGGGAATGGACCAGGTGGGGGGTGGGATGAGTGGGAGGGAATTTTAAGCAGCCTTGTACAATATATCTACTATGATAATGTTGTGCATAGTACATGTACAACATATACTGAATTACTTATCTCCCCAGAGGGAATGGGTGACAAGGGAGGAAAGAAATGGATCTGAAATTCAAGGTCTTAAGATTAAATGTTTCAAATATATATAAATACTATTATTAATACTCTTTTGCTTGTAATTGGGAGATAAGATGTGCAGGCATTGGGACACAAAGATTCACCTTCCTCTAATGGAAATGTGGAAGGGGGTATGGGAGAAGGTATGGGAGAGAGCAGATTGGAGGAAGTGATATCTTGCGGGACTATTATTCTGGGAGGGTGGGTAGGGGAATAATGGGGGGAAAATGATTGTAACTCAAAATCTGGAAGAAATGAATGATATAAAACAGAAGTTAATAAAGCATTTGTTGAAATATTTAAAAAAAACACTCTATAATAGAGGGGAAGGAAAGAAGGAGAGGAACATCATTTGAACATTATTCTCAATGGTTCTGGTTCAAAGAGGGATCAACATAATCAGTTAAGTTTAAGATTTCTAATGTGAATAGACACAAAAATTCATTAAATAGAGCAAAAGGAGAGAGTGAGAGGAGCACTGTATGAAATTTACTCTCACTGGCTTGGGGCCAAAAGGGGAACAAAAATACTCTGATAAGTATAAAAATTTATTCTTTCCTATAGGCAGTAGGAGCGTAAGGGGGGATAAAAAGCGATAAAAAGGGAGGGATTATAGGGGAGTGAAATAGTAGTAAGAGGAGAGGTGAGGTAAAGAAAGGGGGTCACCAGGTGGGAAAACTGAGGGAGGTGGTGGTCAAAAGGGAAACCCTTGAGGAGGGGAAGGCAGAAGGAAGAAACAAAAATATAAGCAGTGGAAGGAATAGGATGGAGGGGAAGAGACAGATAGTCATCATTACTGTGAATGTGAACGAGATGAACTCTCCCATAAAAAGAGGGAGATAGCAGAATGGATTAAAAACCATAATCCTACAATATGCTGTCTACAATAAACACATTTGAAACAAAGGGACACCCACAGGGTAAAGGTAAAAGGCTGGAGTAGAATTTATTATGCTTCAGCTAAAGTAAAAAAAAATCAAAACAAAACAAAACAAAACAAAAACAGGGATAGCAATCCTTATCTCAGATAAAGCAAAAGCAAAAATAGATCTAATTAAAAGAGGTAAGGAAGGAAACAATATTTTGCATAAAGGCACTATTGAGAATGAAGCAAAATCATTACTTAACATACCTGCACCAAGTGGTATAACATCTAAATTCTTAGAGGAGAAGTTAAAGGAATTAAAGGAAGAAATAGATAGCAAAACTATACTACTGGGGAACCTTAATCTCCCCCTCTCTGAACTTGATAAATCTAACCTCAAAATAAACAAGAAAGAAGTTAAGGAGGTGAATAGAATTTTGGAGGTATTACATATAATAAATCTCTGGAGAAAATTGAATGGGGATAAAAAGGAATTTACTTTCATCTCAGTGCAAGGTACATACTCAAAAACAGAACATGTATGGGGGCGTAAAATTCTCACAATTCAGTGCAAAAAGGCAGAAATATTAAATGCATCATTCTCAGATCATAATGCAATAAAAATTATATGCACTAAAGGGCCATGGAAAGATAGACTAAAACTAATTGGAAATTAAACAATTTAATCCTAAAGAATGAGTGGGTCAAACAAGAAATTATAGAAACAATGAGTAATTTCATACAAGAGAATGATAATAATGATACAACATACCAAAATTTGTGGGATGCATTAAAGGCAGTTCTTAGGGAAAGTTTTATATCCCTGAGTGCATACGTGAATAAATTAGAGAAAAGGGGGATCAATGAATTGGACATGCAATTGAAAAACTAGGAAAAGAACAAGTTGAAAATCCCCAATTAAATACTAATTTAGAAATATGGAAAACCAAAGGAGGATTAATAAAGTTGAAATTAAGAAAACTATTGAATTAATAAATAAAACTAAGGGCTGGTTTTATGAAAAAAAAAACAATAAAATTGATAGACCCTTAGTCAATATGATAAAAAATAATGAAAGAAGAAAACCAAATTATGAGCATCAAAAATGAAAAGGGTGAATCAACCTCGAATGAAGAGGAAATCAAAACAATAATTAGGAATTATTTTCCCCAATAGTATGCATACAAATTTGACAATCTTAGTGAAATGGAGGTATATTTACAAAAATAAAAGTTGCCCAGATTAACTGAAGAGGAAATAAATTACTTAAATAACCCCATCTCAGAAAAAGGAATCAAACAAGCCATCAGGGAATTGCCTAGGAAAATATCTCCATGGCCAGATAGATTTACTAGTGAATTCTATCAAACATTTAAAGAACAATTGATTCCAATCCTCTACAAACTATTTGGGAACATTAGTGAAGAAGTAGTCCTACCAATTCTTTCTATGTCACAAATATGGTACTGATACCTAAATCAGAAAGAGATAAAACAGAGAAAGAAAATTATAGACCGATTCCCTCATGAATATAGATACAAAATTTTTAAATAAAATATTAGCTAAAAGACTACAACAGCTTATCACAAGAATAATACGCTTTGATTAGGTAGGGTTTATTCCAGGAATACAAGGATGACTTAATGTTAGGAAAACCATCAGTATAATTGATCATATCAACAATAAAACTAGCAGAAACCACATGATTATCTCAATAGATGCAGTAAAGGCTTTTGACAAAATAAAAGATCTATTCCTATTAAAAACACTAGAAAGTATAGGAATAAATGGATCCTTCCTTAAAATAATAGGTAGCATCTATTTAAAACCATCAACAAGTATTAAATGCAATGGGGATAAACCAGAAGCATTTCCAATAAGATCAGGAGTGAAACAAGGGTCTCCACTATCACCCCTCTTATTCAATCTGGTACTAGAAATGTTAGCAGTAACAATTAGAGAAGAAAAAGAAATCAAAGGAATCAAATTCGGCAAAGAAGACACCAAGTTATCACTCTTTGCAGATGATATGATGATATACTTAGAGAATCCTAGAGAACCAAGTAAAAAGCTAATTGAGACAATAAATAAATTTGGCAAAGTTGCAGAATATAAAATAAACCCACATAAATCCTCAGCATTCCTGTACATCTCTAATGAAACTCAACAGCAAGAGGTAGAAAGAGAAATCCCATTTAAAGTCACTGTAGACTTTATAAAATATTTGGGAATCTACCTGCCAAAACAAACCTAGAATCTATATGATCACAACTATAAAACACTTCTCACACAAATAAAACCAGATCTAACTAATTGGAAAATATCAATTGCTCATGCTGGGTCGAGCTAATATAATAAAAATGAAAATTTTACCCAAACTAAATTATATATTTAGTGCCAAACCAATCAATTTACCAAAAAACTACTTTTTGGAGTTAGACAAAATAATAACAAAATTTATTTGGAAAAACAAATGGTGTAGAATATCAAGGGAATTAATGAAAAGAAATGCTAGGGAAGGTGGACTAGCTATGCCAGATTTTAATCTGTATTATACAGCAGCAGTCATCAAAACTGCTTGGTACTGGTGGAGGAGTAGAATAGTGGATCAATGGAATAGATTGGGCGCAGGAGACCCAGCAGTTAATGAATATAATAATCTATTGTTTGATAAACCCAAAGACCCCAGTTTTTGGGATAAGTATTCACTATTTGACAAAAACTTCTGGGAAAACTAGAATACAGTGTGCCAGAAACTGGGCATAGATCATTATCTAACACCATATACCAAAATCAAGTCTAAATGGGTGCATGATCTAGGTATAAAGAATGATACTGTAAGCAATCTGGGAAAGCAAGGCATAGTTTACCTGTCAGATTTGTGGACAGGGAAAGAGTTTATGACCAAACAAGAATTATAGAATATTATGAAATGCAAAATGGAAAATTTTGATGACAGGAAATTGAAAAGCTTCTGTACAAACAAAGCCAATGTAAACAAGATTAAGAGGGATGTGGGAAATTTGGAAAAAATTTTTACAACTTATGTCTCTGCTAAAGGACTCATTTCTAAAATATAGAGAGAATTGAGTCAAATCTATATGATTACAAGTCATTCCCCAATTGATGAATGGTCAAAGGCAGTTTTGAGAGAAAGAAATTAAAGATATCTATAAGCATAAGAAAATGCTCAAAATCACTATTAATTAGAGAAATGCAAATCAAAACAGCTCTGAGGTACCACATCTCACCCGTCAGATTGGCTAAGATGACAAAACAGGAAAATGAGAAATGCCAGACAGGATGTGGGCAAATTGGGACACTAATGCATTGCTGGTGGAATTTTGAACTGACCCAGCCATTCTGGAGAGCAATCTGCACTTATGCACAAAGGGCTATAAATTATTTCATACCCTTTGACACAGCAATACCACTTCTAGGGTTATATCCCCAAAAGATCATAGAAGTGGGAGGGAGACCCATATGTACAAAAATATTTATAGCAGTTTTTTTTTTTTTGTGGTTGCGAAGAATTGGAACTTAAGTGGGTGCCCATCAATTGGGGAATGGCTGAAGAAGTTGTGGTATATGCATGTAATGGAATACTATTGTGCTATAAGAAACAGGGAGCAGATTGACTTCATATTTACCTGGAGAGGCTTATACGAACTGATGCTGAGTGAGAAGAATAGAACCAGGATAAATTTGTATACAATCACAGACATAATATATGTGTGATGACCAACTATGATAGTCTGGACTCTTCTCAGCAATGCAGTGATATAAGCCAATCCCAAAAGACTCATGATGGAGAGAGATTTCTACATTCAGAGAAAGAACTAGAAAGAACTGAGTTTGAATCCTGATTGGTGGCAAACTACTTCACCACTTTTCATTCCACCTAGTACAATCAGTCTATGTAACCTGACTAATGTCTAATGTGAAAGTGTTTGCAGATCCTCTACTGGGTTGTATGCCATCATGGGGGGGCAGGGTAGGGAGGGAAAGAAAATTTGAAACTCAAGGAATTATGGAATTGAATCTTGTAAACTGAAAGTAAACAAACTAATAAAGACAAAAAACAAAAATAGATGAAAAAAAGAAAATAGAGACAGAGAGAGCCTTAGGATTATATCCAAATACATGAGTTTTACTTATACTTATGTGGGAGCAATTCTTTTTAGTAATGACTTCTACAACTCCTAGTCAGGCCAAGCTGCCAACACCTACAGCTCAAAAAATTCCTTTGACCTTTTAGAACATACTTCAAGGAGCATAGTCACCTCTTTATGAATCAATGCATTCTACATATCATCAAAATACTGGTCCAGTCCCTGGGGAAGTATCTTTTAAATTCTGAAAATCTTGACTGGTGTTTAACTGAGCTCAAACTTAACTAGCTCAATAGGCAGCTGTACACAATCAGAGAAGCCTACATAGAGGCTTCATAGAGAATCCAGTCATTCACATCCCACTTTGTCATCCATTCATTTTACCATCCAGTGGTTATAAGTCCCTTCCTACAACTCACCCATCACCCCCTAATTTCCCTCTTTTGTTCTGGGCTTAGCCACCAAATCAATAGGCTACTATATTGAGTAATGGCTCCAAGAATCCACTTGTCAAACCTGTAGCTCCCCAAATACTTCTTGCCCTGGCTGCCTTCCCCACATATATTTGCATCTGTTCCTATTAGAATGGAAGCTCCTTGAGAACAGGGGCTGTTAGATCACTTCTGTGTTTGCATCTCTAGTGATTATCACAATGTCTGGCCTATAGGAACCAGATAACAAATGGTTTTCCATCCATCCATCCATCCATCCATCCATCCATCCCTCTTTATAGATCCAAACATGTTATTTCTATAGTGAAAGATTTTACCTAACACCAAGTCTCGTAAAAAGGGGGTATTTGAGAAGCTGCAGATCAGAATAGGCTGAAGATGATGGGAAAAACTAAGAGAAACTACATATAGACCTTTTTCCTTCTTCTTTAAAGTTATTTTTTGGGGAAATAAAGCCTAAAAGAAATGCTAGATCCCTGTTTGGGGTGGGTGGGAGTATGATAATGGGCAAAAGAGAAGGCAGAGATGGGTCATTTCAATCTGGCTTCTTCTTCTCTTCTGAGAAGAGGGATTTTCAGCCTGGATGGGCCTGGATGGAACAAACGTGGTTAAGAGGACATTGGTACCCAGGGGTGCCTGGAGTGTTCAGGAGAACTAGCACCTCTAGTGGGAGGGTTTGCTGAGCATTTCTCAGGGTTGCACCTTTGGTGACTACCTGATTCACTCAACCTTCACCTGTGGCTCCAATATACTGTGGTCTGTGCAGCATCCACAGTCCAGTAACTGTGTTGGTAGATGGGCTAAACCAGGTTGAGGGTAACCAAGAAGCCTTGAATCTGTGGGTGAGGTAGGGGGATGTCTACCCCAAGCAGATGAGAACAGTTTGCTCCAATAGCCATGGAAATGGCTGAAATGAGGACTGTGGAGTGCTTAGAGAGTCCAGGCAAGAAGATCCCCAGCCATCACCAGTTGTCTTGATATTTGTCTTGCCCTTGGACTTCAATGACTCCTGAAGAGAGAAGCTGATGACTTGGTGCAACTTTGACTCGTTTAAAGCCAAGTCAAGTCAAGGCAAGGCATCACTTGAGATGTTGTTGATCCTCTTTGAAAATGAAAGACAACCAATTGTACTGAGGATAAATGCAAAGACAGCAAGAGAGCCCTGAGCTTCCTTGACACTCTTGTCCCTTAATGCAGGTGGCCTATATTCTTGGCGTCAAAAGCAGTGGCAGCTGTGACAGATGGGCTTCTACAAGTAATATTGCAAAGGTCATAGAGAAAGGGAGAGGGACCTTGGGGTTGGAGGAATACTAATAGAAAATATACTGCAGTCTACAAACTTTAGGCCAGTGAACTTGACTTCAATTCCTGGGAAATTATAGGATGGATTATTGAAGAGGTGGTCTAGTGAAGAACTGGAAAAGCAAATGATGACAGATGATTACAAGGAGCTGGCACGATTTCTCCAAGTATGACATGAAGGCCAAAATGAAAGAACAGGGGCAGGCCATAGTCAGAGTTTGCCTGGATTTTCAAAAAGCTTTGTCTGAAGACTTTCATAATCCCTACACAATGAGTTTAAATCCAGCTTCAGACACTTACTAGTTGCATGTTTCTGGGCAAGTCACTTAATTCTGTTTATCTGTTTCCTCATTTGTAAAATTAGCTGGAAAAGGAAATAGCAAACCACTCTAGTATCTTTGCCAAGAAAATCCCAATTCAGGTCATAAAGAGTCAGACACAACTAGAAAATGACTTAATAACAAAAAATTAATAGTTTTATTAATGACTGTGATACAGGTAAGGATGGTGTACTCAGCAAATTTATAAATGAGGAACAGCAGGGATAGATAACTGACAAACAGATCCTTGAAAAGATGGAACACTACCTGAACATAATAAAAATGCAACAAGAACTAATATAAAGGCTAACACATAGGTTAAAACTAACTTCAAACACAGGACGAGGAATGCATAGTTACACAGCAGTTTATCTGAAAAAGACCCAGGGGGTTTAAGAAATTTAAATTTAAATGAGTCATAAGTGTGATATGGTAGCCAAATAATCTAATGCTACATTGTACCACACTGAGAAGCATAAGTTCTAAGAATGTAGTGGTTACAGTCCTTCCATACAATGCCTTATTCAGAAAAGTATTATATTAAGTTCTGGGTGCCACATTTTAGTATGACCATTGATAAACTGAAGGATGTCCAAAGGAGAGCAAGTAGGATATCGAAGGACCTTAAGTTCATGAATACGACAATAAATAGAAGAAAATGAGAAAGATTGGCTTAGAGAAGATAACACTCAGGGAAGACATCATTGTGTTCAAGTATTTGAAGGGTTGCTAGGTAGAAGAGAGATTACACTTACTGAACCTGATGCCAAAGGGTGGCAATAGGTGCAAAGGGTGGATATTGTTGAAATAAATTTAGGATTTATTGCAGGAGGGGAAAACTTTCTAAGAGAAATTCCAAAGTAGGACAGACTGCCTGAGAGGGTAGTAAGTCCATCTATGTTGGAGACTTCTAAGAAAGTCCAATCACCTATTTTTAGGTTTGGTTTTTTGTTTTTGTTTGTTTGTTTTTAGCAAAGATGCTCACCTAGGTGATCTCTGTGATCTTTTTTAAACCCAAGTTTCTGTGATTCAATCAATAAGCATTTATATAGGGCATTGTATATATGCCCAATATTTGCTTGTCAATGTGGAGACATAAACAAAAGTGAAATAATCCCTACTCCATAGCCTGGCCAAGACAATAGAGTAAAGGCAGAGACTCACCTGAGCTCTCCCAAGTTTCCCTCCAAACGATGTGAAAATAGCCCTGCAAAATTAATTCTGTAGTAGCAAAAACAAAAAACCAATGGGGTGAAAACAATTTCCAGCCCAAGACAACTTAGAAGGTTGACAGGAAAGATCTATTCCACTGGAGTGAGAGTGGAGTCCAGAGAAGAGCAAGCTGGGTCAGTTCAGGGTATGCTCAGTAAACGAGATGCAGGCTTTGAGGGTAACTAAATCAGAGATGGGGGCAACTTCCCGAGCTCCTAGTCCACAGATGGTGAGGGTGTCAATCAATTGGTCATAAGATTATTGGCTCCTTTGCTGGCATTAGGAGCAGAACTCTGTTATATTGCCTATCCATAATTTTGGGTTGAAGTCCCAGGGTAAAAAGGAGCATTATTAGGGGTGAGCACCTTAGCCATGATTCCAGGATGGAAAAAGAGTACCTTTGTGGTCACTCACAGGCAAGAGCACAGGCCAGGAGATCAGGGATTATTATAATCTTTAGATTGTATCATCTTGAAGGAAAACTTACAGACCCTCAGAAGAAGCTCTGAAAACAACATAAAAAACCTAAAGCTTGGAATAGTGTTTTCTCCTCTCCAGAAGCAGAGCCCAATATTAATATAAAGTTAGAAGTCAAGAAATAAACTGGAAAAAATGAGCAAACAACAGGAAAAGAACCTGACTATAAAAAAGTTACTATGGAGAAAGGGAAGATCAAAACTTGAACTCAGAAGAGGGCAACACTGTCAAAACAGCTAAACGCAAAGTCTCAAAGAAAAGTATGGATTGATTTCCCCCCCCCCAAAAAAAAAAGATAGAATTCCTGGAATAGCTCAAAAAGGATTTGAAAACTCAAGTGTGAGTAGGGGCGGCTAGGTGGCTCAATGAATAGAGCACCAGCTCTGGAGTCAGGAGTTCAAATCTGGCCTCAGACACTTAACAGTTACTAGCCATGTGACCTTGGGGAAGTCATTTAACCCCAATTGCCCTCCAAAAAGCAAAAAAAAGAAAAAAAAATTAAATGAGAGATGTAGAGGAAAATTGAAAAACAAATTTAGAATGATTCAAGAAAATCATGGAAAATTCAATAGCTTGGCAAAGAGAGTTCCCAAAATACTGAAAAAAATACAATATGTTAAAAACCAGAATAAGCCAAGTGCTAAAAGAGGCACAAAAATCACTGAAGGAAACAACTCTTTAAAATAGTAGAATTGGGCAAAAGGAAAAGGAGGTACAAAAGCTCACTGAAAGATATAATTCCAGGGGTGTCTAGGTGGCATAGTGAATACAGCACCAGCCCTGGAGTCAGGAAGACCTGAGTTCAAATCAGGCTTCAAACACTTAACACAAAACTAGCCCTGTGACCTTGGGCAAGTCACTTAACCCCAACTGCCCTGCCCTACCCCTCCAAAAAAAATAATAAAGCATTCATTTTAGGGTGGCTAGGTGGCATAGTGAATAGAGCTCTGGCCCTGGAGTCAGGAGGACCTGAGTACAAATCTGTTCTCAGACACTTAGCACAAAAACTAGATTGTGACCTTGGGCAAGTCACTTAACCCTGATTGCCCTCCAAAAAGCAAAAAATAAAAATATAATTCCTTAAAAATTAAAACTGAGTAAGTAGAAGCTAATGATTCTAGGAGACAGCAAGAAACTATTAAACAGATAAAAAGAATGAAAACAAATAGAAGAAAGTGTGAAGTATCTTCTTGGAAATACAATTGACCTGGATTCAGGTGGGATAATTTAAGAATTATTTAACTACCCAGAAACTATATTAAAACAAAGAGCCTAAACACAATATTTCAAGAAGTTATTAAGGAAAATTGCCCTGGTATCCTAGAACAAGAGTAGAACAGAAATCGAAAGAATCCACCAATGACTTTGTGAAAGAGATACCCATATGAAAACATGCAGGAATATTCTAGCCAAATTCCAAAGCTCCCAGGCAAGGAGAAAATATTTCAAATATCCAGAGAGGAACACTTCAAATATCATGGAGCTATAAACAGTATAACACTATATTTAGCAGCTTCTAATTTAAAGGGTTTGAATACTTGGGATATGATATTCTGGAGAGCAAAAATGCTAGGAGTACAGCAAAGAATCACCTGCCCAGCAAAACTGAATATAACCTTTCCAATAAGGTCAGTGGTGAAGCAAGGATGCCCACTATTACCACTGTTATTCAATACTGTTTAGAAATGTTAGCTGTGGCAGTAAGAAAAGAAAAAGAAATGGAAGGAATAAGAATAAGCAATGAAGAGACAAAAGTATCACTCTTTGAAGATGACATGATGGTATGTTTGGAGAATCCCAGAGAATCAACTAAAAGTAGGTAAAATTAAGAACTTTAGTGAAGTTGCGGGATATAACATAAAGTCACAAAGTGATCAGCATTTCTATATATTACCAACAAAGTCCAGTAGCAAAAGATAGAAAGAGAAATTTCATTTAAAATAACTGTAGACAACATAAAATACTTGGGAGTCTACCTGCTAAAACAAATCCACAAACTATATGAACACAATTACAAAACACTTTTCACACAAATAAAGTCAGAACTAGATAATTGGAAAAATTACAGTTGGTCATGGGTAGCTTGAGTCAATATAATAAAAATGATAATTCCAAAGCTCAAAGTCACAAAGCTAGTAAGTGTCTGAAACTGGATTTGAATTCAGGACCTCCTGACTCCGGAGTTTGTGCTATTTCCACTGCACCACTTAGCTGGCCCTTTAATTACATTAAACTAAAAAGATTTTGTACAAATAAAACCAATGCATCCAAAATTAGAAGGAAAGCGGGAAATTCAGAAAACATTTTACAACAATTTTCTCTGATAAAGGCCTCATTTCCCAAATTTATAGAGAACTGCATCAAATGTATAATAATAAAAGTCATTCTTCAACTGATAAATAGTCAAAGAATATGAACAGGAAGTTTCAGATAAATAAATCAAAGCTATGTATAGTCATGAAAATTACTCTAGATCAGTATTGATTAGAGAAAGGCAAATTAAAACAATTTTGAGATACCACTTCATACCTATCAGATTTGATAATATGATAGAAAGAGAAAACAACAGATGTTGGAGAAGATGTGGGAAAAGTGGGGCACTAATGTACTGTTAGAGGAGCTGGGAACTGATCTAACCATTCTAGAGAGCATTTAGAACTATGCCCCCAAAGCTAAAATACTGTGCATACTATTTGATCCAGCAATACTGGTACTAGGTCTGTACCCCCAAAGAGAATTTTTAAAAAGGAAAAGTGCAAATATGTACTTTTATGTGCAAACAATATTTATAGCAGCTCTTTTTGTGGTGACAAAAAATTAGAAGTTGAGGGGATACCAAGATTTGTGTAATGGTTGAATAAGTTGTGGCATTTGATTTTGATATAGTACACTTGAGCTATAAGAAATGATAAACATTCAGAAAAATCTGGAAAGACTTACATGAACTGAAGCAAAGTGAAGTGAGCAGAACCAGAACATTGTACACAGTAATAGCAATTTTATACAATGATCAATTGTGAATGACTTAGCTCTTCTCAGCAATACAAAGATCCAAGACAAATCTGAAGGACCTATGATGAAAAATGCTATCCACCTGCAGAGAAAGAATTGGCGGAGTCTTATTACAGATTGAACATACTGCTTATTTTATTTTGCTTTTCTTGGGGTGTTTTTATTTCTCTTTTCTTTCACAATATTATTAATATTGAAATATGTTTTGCATGACTATGTATGCCTAACCATTATTAAACTGCTTGCCTTCTCATTGAAGGGCAAAATAAGGAGAGTGGGGGAGAATTTGAAATTCAAAAGTGTAAAAAAATGTAAAATATTACATGTAATGGAAATTTAAGAAGCCCCCATTCTATTAGGGGGAATAATCTGTGCAATACAGCACAAAAGTGTTTATGCAAGGGGTATACCTAATGGGGGCTTAAGAAGAGACTACATATTGGGGCTTAGAGTTCAAAGCCCTAAGTATTCCCTGTCACATCTTGAGAGCTATTTGGGACTATCTTAATCTTCTAATGATTGAGTCATGCCCTGAAGTACTTAAAAATGTACATATATTTCTTAATAAACAAACCAAGAGTAAGAAGGGGACCTTAAGAACTGAGTCAGAAAGATTTGTGACACAGGAGAAGCGAGGAAAAGGGAAAAAGGTAGAGCTGAGCCATTGTAGAAAAGAGAATGAGAGGAGGTTCATCTTTGGACATGAGTTCCAGAGCAGCATACTAGAGATGAAATTCCAATAGCAACCTTTCTTCAAGGGCTGATGATAATTCCAGGAAAACTTCTATTAAATATATCTAAAACTTCTATTAAACCTGTCTACAACTTCTATTAAAACCTGTCTATCTGAGGGGAGGTTGGAAGTACCCACTATAGAAGAGGGACAGGATCATGTAGGGAATGGACCAGGTGGGGGGTGGGATGAGTGGGAGGGAATTATAAGCAGCCTTGTACAATATATCTACCATGATAATGTTTTGCATAGCTAGACATGTACAACATATACTGAATTACTTATATCCCAAGAAGGAATGGGTGACAAGGGAGGAAGGAAATGAATCTGAAATTCAAGGTCGTAACATTAAATGTTTCAAATATATATATAAATACTAAAAAAAAGAAAATAAATAATCTAATCCTACAAAAAAACCTGTCTATTAACAGATACTGTAATATATTTTACTTATTAATTACCTCCCAATTTTGATAAATTAAAATTTTTACTTCCACTAGAAAGGAGTATAGATGAAGATAAACAAATTCTCATTACGTTAAAGAACAAAACTTCACCTAAATGTTAGTTTTCCTGACTGTGGGTTCTGAGCTATTATGATTATAATCTTAATTTTTCATTTAATATAAACTCCATAATGCCACAGAGTAAGGGATACTTGGACTTTGCCCAATAGACTGAAATAAACAAATGAAAAGAACATTAATAATTGTGCTTCGATATAATTTACTAGCTCCAGTGACAAAGGGGAAGGAAGATACCAACTGCATCCTCCACAGAAACTTTCATCTACACAAAACCAATACAGGATCCTTTTATGGAGAGACACTAGCAGAAGGGAAGAGATTCCAAAAGGTCCCCTGTAGGAGATGATTTTTGAGTCAATCTTGGGAGGATGCTACAGGTTCTAAGATATAGAGGTGAGGAGAAAGAACATGGCAGACCTGGCTTGGGTGACAATCTTTACAGAAGTCCACATATAGGAGCTGAAAAGTTGTATGTGAGGAGTAACGTGTCTAATTTGGCTGGATCAAAGATTGTGGGAAGGATAGTAATGTGTAGGAGGCACAGAGAGATAGCTGGTAGCCGGGTGGCGAAAGGCTTTAAATGACAAAGAGTATGATTTGATTTGAGAGGAAATAGGAAACCACTGAAACGTTAAGGAGCAAAAGAATAAAACTCTTTTTTACTTTTTGAGTATCACTTCACAAGTTCCTCAAAGGATTCCAGAAGTCTAAGGGAGCAAGCCCAGTCAGAAGGTGACTGCAGCAGTCAAGGCAAGAGCTGTTAAGGGCTTGTGTTAGGGGCTAGTGGCTGTGTGAACAGAAGGGATGCTGTTGCTGTGAGATACATTAGCTCCTTTGGGACCTTTGTTTCCACTATTTCCTAAGGCTGGGATGTCCCCTGGCCTCTGTTTCTCTATTGGGCTCAAACTTGTCTCAGATGCCAGCTGTTCCAGCATTTCTGCACTGATGGTCCATTTCTCTGAAGATTTCCTTATTATTTCATATTATTGTATATTTTACGAGTTTCTTTACAGTGATAGGTTGGGAACTCCATGAAGAAAAGGACGCTCTTTTTTCCTCCAATAATATTCATTTTCCTAGGAGATAGCCCGGTGTTCTGTACACAAAAGACCCTTCACAATTGTTGTTGGATTTTATGAATTGAAAGATACTGTTAAGAATGTGGAAGGGAATATTAAAAACAGGAAATTACCCCATATTGCCCCCTGGTGGCAAGCCTTACTTGACATTAATGGCACACTGGGTGAATTTCCTGGAACAGGAAGAACTGAAAAAGCAGTAATTCTCCATATCTGCGGAGTTTATATAACATTCGGTGTCAAATTTGTTTCCCACCAAATGTGTTTTTGCTCATCTGGGAGCTGGGTTGATACGTTAGCGCCTACAGACCTCACCTCCATCAGGCGCCACCTCCCCCCTCCCAGAGGAGCCGTCTCCTCAGATAGATTTCCATTTTGTAAATGTCAGACTGTGAGTTTCATAATATTAGACAGCGGCTGGCACTTGGTGCCCTGGTGGAATGGCAGCAGTAGCGATATGGCTCATTGGGGGTGGGGAGAGGGTTGAGGAAGCCTATTCATTCACACACTAGTCATCCCACAATGCCATGAACTTTGGCCATGACCTCTCTCTCAGGCCACCTGGACACTCACATGCCTGCCCCTGCTCTGTGCTTCCCCAGGGATTCCTGACACTGGACCACTACCCTGGCTACTGGCGGCTCTCGGGCTGGGAATCTTCACTCTCAGGTCTCTGGTCTCTGATATTGTCTTAGAAAACTTTGGGGCAGGGGCGGCTAGGTGGCACAGTGAGTAAGAGCGCCGGCCTCGGAGTTGGGATGACCCGAGATTGAATCCTGCCTCAGAAAATGAGCACCCACACATAAATAATGACTAGCTGTGTAACCTTGAGCAAGTTACTTAACCCCAACTGCTTTTAAAAAAGAAAAAAAAAAACTTTGGGGCAGAACTTGTCATTCTGATGCATGGAAGCTCCAAAGCAGCCATTAGGCAGTTGTTGGGAATGGATGGAGAGAAGGTAGCTGTGGGCACCTGTCAGAACCAGGTATATTTTCTGGTTAGGGAAAAGGAAAAAAAACAATGAGACCAAAATCTCCTCTACAGCATGCAATGTTCACTCAAAAATTTTCAATGATGGGGTCCTTTATTTGTACATAGTGTTTTGTACAAAGCAATGTTTAATAAATGCTTTCTTCCATTTCTTCCTTCATTTCTTCCTTCATACATCCCCAGAGCATCACAACATGTTTTGAGGTGTGCTCACTTAAGTCCTAATGCATTTGGGGCCCTTTTTTCCACCTTGTTTCTTTTTTTTGCTTTTCTTTCTTTCTTTCTCTCTTTTTTTTCCTGCTTTTTGGAGGGCAATTGGGGTTAAGTAACTTGCCCAAGGTTACATGGCTAGGTTTTTGTTTGTGTGTTGTGTCTGAGGCCGGATCCGAACTCAGGTCCTTCTGACTCCAGGGCGGGTGCTCTACTCACTGTGCCACCTAGCCGCCCTCCACCTTGTTTCTTAACACCAGGCACCTGCCTATACAATCAATAAAAAAAAAAAAGACAGTCCCTGCCATCAAGGGTCTTACAGTCTAATAAAAGGAGACAATGCACAGAATGATGCAGGAAAGCAGAGCCGGGGAACAAGAGATGCCCAGCATAGGGACATCTTATTCTATGGAGTTGAAATTAGGCAGAGCAGCTGGTGCAAAGAGGACTGATTCCAAGAGTTCAGTTTTTGCCCCTTATCAAGGAAGGCTCAGAGAGGAATTTGGTGCTTTCCCCTCTAGCCCTTCAATCAGAGGGAAAAGGGAGCCCTGGGAGGTAGTGTTAGTCACAGTTCCAGTTGGCAGCACGGAGATCACTGGTTATGAGCTCAATATGAAAGAGATCTTGTTTCATAGAGTGGAAACCAAGCAGAGTAGCAAGTGCCTGGGGGAGTGAAAAGTACAGTTTCTTGCTATAAAGGAAGACTTTGGGAGGAGTTCGGTACTCTACACGCCAGCCCTTCAGTCAGAGGGGAGATTCTACACAATATTCCTATTACTTCCCTGATTAAAGTACCCTCTCTCATCCAAACCATATTTCTGTCTTCCCTTAGGAAAGGAACTATGTGGCTTCTTATACTTCTACGTGTATACATATATATATATATATATATATATATACATATATAAATATGCACACATATACATATACATATATACAAATACATACGTATATATCCTGGCATTCAGCACCGTACTGATTCCTAGGACTTTATTTTTTAACATTTAAAATTTTTTTCATTAACGGAAGAATCTATTTTCTCTCCCACAAACTCCTGTTCCTCCCATCACCACTGGTAAAAGAAAGAAACACAGAATTCTCATGACATGCAGGCAAACACAATTAATCCCACGTTGGCCATTTCCGAAAATGTATGATTCAGTCTGCACCTCTCTGACACAAGGTGGGTGGTACATTACATCATGGCAGCTCTTCAGTTGTGGTTAGTCATTGTCCCTTAAGTCTTTTGAGGTTGTCTTGATACTGCCATTATATAAATTATGCTCCTGCTTCTCTTCACTTAACACTTCATTAGGCAATAGGAGTTCAAGAAAAACTAATTTCCACATTGGTCATTTCCAAAAATGTATGATTCAGTCTGCACCTCTCTGACATGAGGTGGGTATCCTAGTACATCATGGGTCTCCCTGAATGGTTAGTCATTGGTCCTTATGTCTTTTAAAGATGTCTTTACAATGACATTGTATAAATTATTCTTCTGGTTCTATTCACTTAATTCTTCAATAGTCTATAGAAGTCTTCTCGGGTTTCTTTGAAGATGCCCTTTTCATCATTTCTTATAGTACAATTCTAAACCATTGAATTGATATGTCATAATTTGTTTAACCATTCCCCCTAAATGGGCCCTCCTTCACTCCCCCACCTTAGCTTCCGTTTCCTTGACAACAAAAAATAATTCCTCTAAATATTTTTGTGCAGATGAAACTTTCTCCTTTTTCTTTTACCTCCACTGAGCATTGACTTAGTGACTTAGTAGTAGTGTTAGAGGGACAATGGCTAAGTATTTTAATCACTTTAGGGGAAAAGTTCCCAATTATTTTTAGAATGGTTGGATGAATGTAACAGGGATAAGCTAGAAGCATTCCCAATAAAATCAGGGGTGAAACAAGAATGCCCATTACCACCACTATTATTCAATATGGTACTAGAAATGTTAGATATAGTAATAAGAGAATTTTAAAAAATGAATGAGTTAGAATAGGCAGTGAGGAAAAAAAAAACATATCATTCTTTGTAGATGACAGGACTGTGAACTTAGAGAATCCTAGAAAATAAAATAAAAAAAAAACTACTTGAAAGAATTAAATAACTTTAGCAAAGTTGCAGATTACAAAAATAACACACAGAAATCATTATATTTCTATATATGACCAACAAAGTATAGCACCAAGAGCTAGAAAGCAAAATTCCATTTTAAATAACTAGACAATATAAAATGCCTGCCAAAACAAACCCAGGGATTATATGAACACAATTACAAAACACTTTTCATGCAAATAAATTTGGATCTAAAAAACTGGAAAAATATAAATTACTAATTTTGAGCTAATATAATAAAAATGAAAATTCTATGTCAATTAATTTTCTTATTCAGTGTCATGCCAATCATCTTACCAAAATATTATTTTATAGAGCTAGAAAAAATAGTAAAAAATATTCATCTGGAAGAATAAAAGGTCCAGAATATCAAAGGAATTAATGAAAAAAAATGAGAAAGAAGGTGGTCTAGCTGTACCAGATCTAAAACTATATTATAAACTGGTACCCATCAAATCTATTTGGTACTGGCTAAGAAATAGTGGTGGATGAGTAGAATATATTAGGTGCACAAGACACAGAAGCAAATGACTATAGTAATCCACTGTTTGATAAACCTAAAGACCCCAGCTTCTGGGATAAGAACTCACTATTTGGGAAGAAGTAGAAACAGGACTTCCACATGGCTCCAGCTTCCACCTTCCCCAATTCATGTAAAAGGGGACTCTGAACAAACTTTGGAGCTACAGGACTCACAAAATGACACAGAGAAGCTAACCTCCTGCTGAGCATAGCCTGGCAGCCTGGCAGGGAACAGTCAGCATAGTGCTCTGGGAGCTTAGGCCAGGCACACATGAGCCAGAGGTTTTAGCCCCAGTGTGGGCCTGACCAAACACCGACTGGAGAGACTCCAGAACACCAGCAGCTGTGGCCATTTCCAGAATGATCAACACATAGATGCTAAGGAAAAAGTGAGAGGTCAGTGCAGTGTGGACTTTGGGACTAGTAGTTGTGAGAGTGTTGGCTTTTGCCCCCAGGGAGAGAAGCTGCTGGAGAGCTGTGGTACAGCTATCACCACATGGCAGCTTCAGCTCCTGGCCTGCAGATTATAGGGGGCCCAAGTGACAGGTCTGTGGGGTAATCACTCTTTCTTTAAACTTCTTGGATCTGGACTGCAGTCTAGGGTGGAGGTCCTAGAGTGTGTGACCAGCTTGCCAGAGTGTGTAGAGGTTTCAGAAAGGGCACCCAACTAATACCTTTGGAAGCTGAGAAAACCCCAGTGTTTGGGATGGAAGCTCCCGTGTCTGATGGCAGAGTCCTACTGTGGCAAAAAGCCCAAAAGTCAAGTAATAGAGTGGCAACATGACCATGCAAAGGAAGCAAAACAACCAGAAGAACCCAACATTAGACTCCTATTTTGGGGACAAAAAGGATCAAAGCATGGAACAGGAGGAGGACAGTGAAGTCAGGACTCCTGCACCAAAAGCTTCAAAGGAAAATACGAGCTAGTCACAGGCCATAGAGGAGCTTAAGAAGCAGGTAAGAGAAGTGGAGGAAAGATTGGGAAGAGAAATGAAAACAATGCAAGAAATTATGAAATGAGAGCCAATAGCCTGAATTAGGAACATAAACACCTTAAAAAACAGACTAACTCAAATGGCAAAACAGGCTCAAAAAGGCAATGAGGAGAAGAATGCCTTAAAAAGTCGAATTTTCCAGATGGAAAAAGAATCTCAAAAGCTCACTGAGGATAATCATTCCTTCAGATTTAGATTGGAGCAAAGGGAAGCTAGTGACTTTATGAGAAATTAAGATGCTGTTAAACAGATCAAAACAAATGAAAGAATAGAAGGCAATGTGAAATATCTCATGGGAAAAACCACTGACCTGGAAAATAGATCCAGGAGAGATAATTTAAAAATCATTGGAGTACCTGAAAGCCATGGAAAGGAAAACTGGTCCGATGTTTTAGAGGAAAAAGGAAAAGTGCTCTGATGTTTTAGAACCAGAAGGCAGTAAGGGTGGGCAACAAGACAGGAAGGGAATGAATCTGAAATTCAACGTTTTAAAACCAAATGTTTAAATATATACTATTATTAATACTATTTTACATATAATTTGGAAATAAGAGGAGGGGATTTCCTGGGGTACTGCTATTTTGGGGAGGTGGGTAGAGGAAAAATGGGGAGAAAATTTGTAACCCCAAATCTGGCAGAAATGAAGTAAACCAGAAGTTAATAAAGCATTTGAAAAAAAATTTTAAAAAGAACTCACCATTTGACATAAGCTCCTGGGAAAACTGGAAAATAGTATGGCAGAAACTAGACACTGACCAACATCTCACCTCCTATACCAAGATAAGGTAAAAATAGATACATCATTAAGACAGAAAGGATGATACCATTAGGAAATTAGGAGAGAAGGGAACAGTTTATCTTTCAGATTTATGGAGAAGGGAAGTAATTACGACCAAATAAGTGATAGAGAGCATCATGAAATGCAAAATGGATAATTTAGATTACATTAAATTAAAAAGTTTTTTGTAGAAAAATAAACAATGAAACCAAAGCTGGAATGAAAACAGAAATCTGGGAAACAATTATAAAAGGCAATATTTCTGATACAGGCCTCTTTTCTAAAATATATGGAGAACAGGATCAAACTTATAAGAATATAAGTCTTTCTTCAACTGAGAAATCCTCAAAGGATATGAACAGGTAGCTTTCAGGTGAAGAAATTGAAACTATCTATAGTTGTACAACAATGCTCTAAATCACTATTAATCAGAGAAATGCAAATTAAAACAACTCTGTTCTGAATGTAGATCAAAGTAGGCTATTTTGTCTTTTTGACATTTTTTCATTCTTGTGATTTTCCCCTGTGGTTCTGATTCTTCTTCACAACATGACTAATGTGAAAATATTTTTAATATGATTATACATGTATAGCACATATAAGATTTGATGTTCTCTTGGGAGGGGGGAAGGGCAGTGAGGGGGACAAATTTAGAACTCAAAATATAAATGTGAATGTTGAAAACTAAAAATTTTATTAATTAAAAATTTTTTAAAAATGAACTCTAAATGGGGGGACACCCCACCTCTGAAGTACCAACTCACGTCTATCAGATTGGCTAATGACAGAGAAGCAAAATCACAAATGTTGGAGAAGATGTGGGAAAATTAGAATACTAATGCATTGTTGGCAGATGTGTGAACTGATCCAGCTATTCTGGAGGACAATTTGGAACTATGTCAAAATGTCTATAGCACTGTGCAAACCCTTTCATCCAGCAATACTACTACTATCATAAAGATCATAAAAATGGAAAAATACCCACATGTACAAAAATATTTATAGCAGCTCTTTTGCTAGTGGCAATGAATTGGAAATTGAGGAGAGGCCCATCAATTGGAGAATTTTGAACATGTGGCATTAGAAGAATGTAATGGAAAATTGTTGTTCTATAAAAACAATTTTCAGGTAGAGAAACCTGGAAAGAGTTACATAGACTGATGCTGAGTGAAGTGAGCAGAACCAGAAGAACATTGTACACAGTAACAACAACATTGATCGATGATCAGCTTGGATGGACTTAGCTCTTTTCAGCAATAAATATAATGATCCAAGACGGTTCCAAAAGACTCATGATGGAAAATGCTAACCACATCCAGAAAAAGAATTGATGGGGTCTGAATGCAGTATGAAGCATATCATTTTCACTTTGTTTTTCTTTCTCATCGTTTTTCCCTTTTGTTCTGATTCTGATTGTATGATGGGACTTGCAACCTGAATTTTCCCACACAAGCCAATTTCTGGCATCTTACTAGATACATATATGACCCATCAGAGCCCACCTACATACTCTAATACTCCTCTTAATAGTCCTTTCACTGGGGCTCTCTGTCCCAGCTCAGACTACTTAACTCTATTAGCTGTGGAACGTACACCCCCAGGCTATTTGCCCCTCCTTAGTGCCATCCAAATCTTCTCACTGTCTTTTCTAGTATATAAGTGCCAATCTTCTCCCCTTAAATTGCACAGATTCACTAGAAATTTCCACCCTTCCTCCTATTAGCATAACAAATAAACCTCACTACTTTGATTGAAAGAAGGCTTGAGTGGTGAAATTCTTTCAAGGCAAACCCCCTCTATCCTTGCATTTTGGGGTTCTCAGCCCCCCAAAATGGAACAATTCCACATGACTAATGTGGAAATATATTTAACATGATTGTGCATGTATAACCTATATGAGACTGTTTGCTGTCATGGGGAGGGGGAAAGGAAGGGAGGTAGGGAGAAAAATTTGGAACTCAAAATCTTTTTTTTTAAGCTCAGGTTTTTTTTTTTTTTTAATTTATTTATTGACTTTTAGTTTACAACATTCAGGTCCATAATATCTTAAGTTTCACATTTTCTCTCCCTCACTCTTCTCTCCTCTCCCTGCCACCATGGTGGCATGTAATTAAATATAGGTCCTACAAATACTTTCATGTTGAACGTTAGTCATGTTGTAAAGGATTATAACCAATGGGCTGAACAGTGAGAAAGAAGGAACAAAACAGAAAAAAAGCGAGTGCAGATAGTATTCAATCTGCAGATTCTGTAGTTCTTTCTCTGGGTGTGGATATCCCTTTCTGTCATAAGCCTTTTGAACTTATCTTCTAAACTTGTGTTGTGAGAAGAGTCCAGTCTATCAAAGTTAGTCATTACATGTATGATGTGTCTGTAATCCAGTTGAAAGTTCTCCAGGTTCTGCTCTCTTCACTCAGCATCAGTTTATATAAGTCTCTCCAAATTATTATGAAGTCTGTCTGCTCCTCATTTCTTATAGCACAGTAGTATTCCATTACTCTCATATACCATAACTTGTTTAGCCACTCCCCAATAGATGGACATCCCCTTGATTTCCAATTCTTTGCCACCACAAATAGAGCTGCTTTAAACATTTTTGTATATACAGGCAGGTCTTTTTCCCACTTCTGTGATGTCTTTGGGATACAGCCCCAGAAGTGGTATTGCTAGGTCAAAGGGTATGAAATTTTTATAGCCCTCTGGGCAGAGTTCCAGATTGCTCTCCAGAATGGTTGGATTAGTTCACAATTCCACCAACACATTAGTGTTCCAATTTTTCTGCATGCTCTCCAGCATTTATCATTTTCCTGTTTTGTCATTTTAGCCAATCTAACAGGTAAGATATGATACCTCAGAGTTGTTTTGAATTGCATTTCTCTAGTCAATAGTGATTTATAGCATTTTTCATATGTTTATAAATATCTCAATTTCTTCCTCTGAAAAGTGTCTGTCCATATCCCTTGATCATTTATCAGTTGGGGAATGACTTGTATTCTTTTTTTTTAAACAAATGCTTTATTAACTTCAATTTTACATCATTCATTTCTGCCAGATTTTGAGTTACAATCATTTTCCCCCTGTTATTCCCCTACCCAACCTCCCAGAATAGCAGTCCCACAAGATATCACTTCCTCCAATCTGCTCTCTCCCATACCTTCTCCCATACCCCCTTCGACTTTTCCATTAGAGGAAGGTGAATCTTTGTGTCACAATGCCTGCACATCTTATCTCCCAATTATAAGCAAAAGAGTATTAATAATAGTATTTATATATATTTGAAACATTTAATCTTAAGACCTCAAATTTCAGATCCATTTCCTTCCTCCCTTGTCACCCATTCCCTCTGGGGAGATAAGTAATTCAGTATATGTCGTACATGTCTAGCTATGCAAAACATTATCATAGTAGATATATTGTACAAGGCTGCTTATAATTCCCTCCCACTCATCCCACCCCCCACCTGGTCCATTCCCTACATGATCCTGTCCCTCTTCTATAGTGGGTACTTCCAACCTCCCCTCCCACCAAGGATGCCCCCCCCCCCATCAATCATCCCTCCTCTCATCCCCCTTCCCCCTGTTCTGCTGCAGGTTGAGATATCCCATTTAGTATGTATGTCATTCTCTTCCTGAACCAAATTCAATGAGAATATGGATTTGCCTTTTTTTTTCCCTTCCTATACTCCCCCTCCCTTGCAACCACTTCCCCTTGCTTCTTCTACATGAGATAGTTTACCCTACCCTGTCTTTCCCCATCTACTCTTGCCACTTTCCTCTCTCACCTCATAATTTCATCCCTTGAGTATTCTCCCTTCCCAACAAATTCAACCTATGCCCTCTATCCATATACACACACATTCACATATGTTTTCATATGACCACCTACCCTTCTTCCACTGTTTTCATAGTGATAAAGATATCATCCCTCACAGTTATTGTTTTTCCACATAGGAGTGTAAATAGTTCAACTTTGATAAGTTCCTTTTGATTTCTTTTCCCTGATGACCTTCTCAGGCATCTCTTGCTTCTTGTGTCTGGATGTCAAATTTTCTATTCAATTCTGGTTTTTTCCTCAAGAATGCTTGAAAGTCCTCTATTCCACTGAATGACCATATTTTCCCCTGAAACAAAATACTCAGTTTTGCTGGGTAGGTGACCCTTGGGTTCATTCCCAGTTCTTTTGCCCTCTGGAATATCATATTCCATGCCCTTCGATCCCTCAGTGTAGAAGCTGCCAGGTCCTGGGCTATTCTGATTGTGTTTCCACAATATTGAAATTGTTTCTTCCTGGCTGCTTGTAGTATTTTCTCCTTGATCTGGGGATTCTGGAACCTGGCTATAATATTCCTGGGAGTTTTCTTTTTGGGATCTTTTTCAGGAGGTGATCGGTGGATTCTTTCAACCTCTATTTTGCCCTCTGGATCTAAAACATCAGGGCAATTTTCCTTGAGAATTTCTTGAAGGGTGATTTCTAGGTTCTTTCTTTGATCATGGCTTTCAGGTAGTCCAATAATTTTTAAATTGTCTCTCCTGGATCTATTTTCCAGGTCAGTGGTTTTTCCCATGAGATATTTCACATTGCCTTCTAATCTTTCATTTGTTTGGATCTGCTTAACAGCATCTTGATTTCTCATAAAGTCATTAGCTTCCATTTGCTCCAGTCTAACTCTGAAGGAATGAATCTCCTCAGTGAACTTTTGAGATTCTTTTTCCATCTGGCAAATTCGACTTTTTAAGGCATTCTTCTCCTCATTGCCCTTTTGGGCCTCCTTTGCCATTTGAGTTAGTCTATTTTTTAAGGTGTTGTTTTCCTCAGTCAGGCTGTTGACCCTCATTTCATACTTTTCCTGCATCCTTCTCATTTCTCTTTCCAATTTTTCCTCCACTTCTCTTATTTGATTTTTAAAGTCCTTCTTAAGGTCCTCTATGGCCTGCAACCAGCTCATGTTTTCCCCTGGGGCTTTTGGAGCAGGACTTCTGACCTCACAGTCCTTTTCCCACTCTATGCCCCCAAAATAGGAGTCTAGGGTTGCATTTTTCTGTTTCCTTTGCCTTGGCATGTTTCCACTTAATTACTTGACTTTTGGGCTTGTTGCCACACTATGGCTTTAAGGCCAGATAGAGGAATTTTTGTCCCGAACGTGTGGGGGGCAACTTCTGTTTCTGGCAAGCTGTAACCCCACCCACGACTTCCACCCTAGATCACAATCCAGATCCAGGGAGGTTAAAGCAAGAGTGATTACCCCCCCAAGACTGATCGCTGGATCTCCCTACAATTAATTGCAGGGAGCTGGAGCTGGAGCTGCCTCTGAAAACTACCAAATGGAGTGTCTCCTCAGCAGCTTCTAGCCCCCAGGGGAGGGAGCTGATGCATTTCCCCAAATACAGGTCCCAAAGTCCATAGGACACTAACCTCTTACTTTGTCCTAGGCATGTCTATGTTCATAATTCAGGAGTCGCCATGGCTGCTGGTGTTCTGGGGTTCCTCCAGCTGGCTGTTGGCCCTGCCGCCCTGGGGCTAAAACCTCGACTCGCATGGACCTGGGTTCCGCTCGGCTCCGCTTCCTGCGCTCTGCGCATTGTGCGCTGCCGGCTCCCAGACTGCTGCGCTGGTCCTTCCTGCAGGGCTGCTGGGCTGTCCTCAGCGGGAGGTTAGCTTCTCTGTGTCGTTCTGTGGGTGCTGGGGCTCCAGAAGTTGTTCAGATTCCTCTTTTACATAGTTTGGGGGGAATCTGAGGGCAGAGTGGCTTGGATGAGCTGTTTCTACTCCGCCCATGACTTGTATTCTTATAGATTTGACTCAATTCTCTGTATATTTCAGAAATGAGGCCTTTATCAGAAACACTGGTTGTAAAAATTCTCAATTTCCCACTTCCCTCCTAATCTTGGTTATAATGACATTTTGTACAAAACTTTTCAATTTAATGTAACCAAAATTATCCCTTTTGCATTTCATAATGCTCTCTAACTCTTGTTTGGTCTCCATAAATCTGACAGGTAAATTATTCCTTGCTCTCCCAGATTGCTTACAGTGTCAGCCTTTATATTTAGATCATGCACTCATTTAGACTTGATTCTGGTATACGGTGTAAAATACTGATCTATACCCAATTTCTTCCATGGTTTTTTACAGTTTTGCAAGCAGATTTTGTCAAATAGTGAGTTCTTATCCCCAAAACTATGGTTTTTGTATATATTAAACAGCAGATTACTATAGTCATTGACTGCTATGTCTCATGTACTTAATCTATTCTACTGATCCAGTACTATATTCCTCAACCCGTACCAAGTCGTTTTGATGACTGCAGCTTTATAATACAGATTGAAATCTAGTATGGCTAGGCTGCCTTCCCAAGCATTAATTCCCTTGTTATTCTGGACCTTTTGTTCTTCCAGGTGAATTTTTTTACTCTCTTTTCTAGCTCTATAAAATAATTTTTGGTATATTGATTTGTATGGCACTAAACATGTAAATTAATTTGCGTAAAATTGTCATTTTCATTATATTAGCTTGACCCAGCCATGAGCAAATAATGTTTTTCCAGTTATTTAGATCTGATTTTATTTGTGTGAAAATAATTTGGTAATTGTGTTCATATAAGTCCTGGGTTTATTTTGGCAGGTAGATTCCCAAATATTTTATAATATCTACAGTAACTTTAAATGTAATTTCTCTTTCCATTTCTTGTTGGATTTTGTTAGAAATATATAGGAATGCCGAGAATTTATGTGGATTTATTTTATATCCTGTAACTTTGCCAAATTCATTTATTATCTCAAGTAGTTTCTTACTTGATTCTCTAGGATCCTGTAAGTATATCATATCATCTAAAAAGAGTGATAGTTCAGTCTGTTCTTTGCCTAATCTGATTCCTTTAATTTCTTTTTTTTCTCTTATTGCTACTGCTAACATTTCTAGTACCAAATTGAATAAGGGTAATAATGGACCCCCTTATTTCACCCCTAGTTTTAATGGAAATGCTTCTAGCTTGTCCCCATTACATATAGTACTTGCTGATGGTTTTAAATAGATGCTACTTATTATTTTAAGGAAAACTCCATTTATTCCTATGCTTTCTGGTGTTTTTAATAGGAATGAGTGTTGTATTTTGTCAAAAGCCTTTTCTGCATCTATTGAGATAATCACATGGTTTTTTACTACTTTTATCGTTGATATGATCAGTTATACTGATAATTTTCTTAATTTTGAATGATCCTTGCATTCCTGGAATAAATCCTACCTGATCAAAGTGTATTATTCTCATGATAAATTGCTTTAGTCTTTTTGCTAATATTTTATTTAAAAATTTTGCATCTATTTTCATGAGGCAAATTGGTCTACAATTTTCTTTCTCTGTTTTGTCTCTTCCCGAATTAGGTATCAGTACAATATTTGTGCGATAAAAATAATTTGGTAGCACTCTGCCAATTTTCTAAAATAGTTTGTAGAGTACAGGGATCAATTGTTCTTTAAATGTTTGATAGAATTCACTAGTAAATCCATCTGACCCTGGAGATTTTTTCCTAGGGAGTTCTCTGGTGGCTTATTCAATTTCTTTTTCTAAGATGGGGTTATTTAAGTAATTTACTTCCTCTTCAGTTAATCTGGGCAATTTATATTTTTGTAAATATTCACCAATTTCATTAATATTGCCCAATTAATGTGCACACAATTTGGCAAAATAATTATTAATTATTGTTTTAATTTCCTCTTCATTAGAGGTTGATTCACCCTTTTCATTTTTGATACATGTAATTTGTTTTTTTTTTCAATTTATTTATCTATTTTTAGTTTTCAATATTCATTTCCACAATATTTTGAGTTACAAATTTTTCTTCCCATCTTACCCTTAACCCCGCCCCCACCAGCGCTGTGCCCTGCCCCCCCCACCCCGCCCCACACACTGCCAAAACTAAAAATCTTACAAAAACGAATGTTGAAAACTACCTTTGCATGTAATTGTAAAAACATTAAGTAAAAAATGGTCGGGCAAATTCATAATCCCACCAACAGTGAATCATTATATTTATTTTCCCCAAACTCCTGAACCTTTGCCATTGCCCCCTTTTTGGGTACACTTTTCCTATCTGAAGGGTATGAAATAATTACTTTAGTTACTTTAATTCGTATTCCTCTAATTATTAATTTGTAGCAATTTTCATATGATTATTGTTTGCTTGATACGTGACTAGTCATAACCTTTGATCATTTATTAATCATGGAACGATTCCTATTCTTGGAAATTTAAATAATTTCCTTATGAATCTTGGAAATATTGGAGAAACTTACTGCAAAGATGGTTTTCCAGTTACTCATTTTATTTTTGGAAATATTTTTAAAATTTTATGTAATTTATCTATTTCTCCTTTTCCCTATTCTCTTTACTTCTCATAGATCCCAGTCATAGACTCTTTACTTTTCTTTCTTTTTAAACCTCTCCCCTTGATCTAGGCTCTATGGCTAGAGTTTGTTTGCTATATTAAGAGTCTCTCTCACTCTGTCCTCTCTTATTTCCATTTCTTGTTTTCCTTTTCTTTCCTATTCTCCAGTTAAATGAAATATATTTCTGTACCCAAATTTGTGTGTATTTTTATTCTTCCTTCATTTGACTATTTCAGATGAAAATGTAGTTCAAGCACTGCCAAAAGCCCTACTTCTTCCTCCTTGTTTGTAGTCTTCTATTTGTGTACCTTGTTTATGTGACAAAATTTCTTCTATCTTTCTTCTCATCCTCCACCCGCATTAGTGTATGCCTTCCTCTCTATTTTTTAAGACCCTCTTAACAGAGGACCCCCATTCCCCACCCCAATCATGCCCTCTATTTTATTTGACTCCTTCAATGACTCTTTGCATTAGAGTACCGAGAAAACATTCGTGTATTCTCCCTTTTTTATATTGTAAACACTTCATCCTTTTTTATTCCTTTATGATTACTTGCCCACATTTACCTTTTGGTATTTCTCTTAATTCCTGTTTTTTCATTTCAAAATTTCTGCTCAGCTCTGGTCTTTTCATCAGAAATATTTGAAAGTCCTGTATTTTATTAAAGGACCATTTCCTCCACCATAAGGACATACTCAGTTCTGTTGGGTAAATTATTCTTGGTTGTAATTTCTCTCTCTGTCTCTGTCTCTCTCTGTCTCTCTCTCTGTCTCTCTCTGTCTCTATCTCTCAGAATGCAATATTCAAAGGTCCCTGTTTCTTTGTAGCTATGGCTGCTAAATCCCCTGTCATCCTGATTGCGGTTCTTTGGTTCCTTGAATTCTTTGTATTAAGGAAATTAAGAAAATTAATACAAATGACTGCAGTATTTTTTTTCCTTTGACCTAGCTCTAGACATTGGTTATAATATTCCTAGGAGTTTTTATTTTGGGGTTTTGTTTAAGCAGTGATTGGTGAATTCTTTTTATTTGTACTTTGCTCTCCGGAGAAATTAGAACAGTTTTCTTTTGTGTTTCTTGAAATAACATGTCTAAATGCTCCTTTTTTTTGTCATGGCTTTCAGATAGTCCAATGATTCTGAAATATCTTGCCTTGAGCTGTTTTACAGATCCTTGATCTCCTTTTGCTACAAGATAATTTACACTTTTAATTTTTTTAGTCATTTGATGTTGTTTTAATATTTCTTGTTGTCTCATGAACGATTTACTTCTCTTTGCTCCATCCTAATTTTGTAGGGGTCTGTTGCTTTGATAAGGTTTTATACCTCCTATGTTAAGCTTTTAGTTTTCTTTCCATTTTTTCTTCCATAGATCCCATTTTCTTTCCAATTCACCCTTCTATTTTATGTATTAAATTGTTTTAACTATTTAAAAAAACCTTTTGCTTTATTTTATTTCGGAATTTCTGTTAAGCTTCTGCCAAAACTTTTTTTTTCTTTTTCCTTGTTCTCTCTTTTTCTTGAGGTTTTGTTCAAATATTCTTAGGAGTAATCCTCTCCTTCTTGGTTAATGATTTGGACATCTCCTTCACTTATTTTTTTAAATTAATATATTAGTTTAGTTTCAGTTAACAATATTCAATTCCATAGTTCCTTGATTTTCAAATTTCCTTTACTTCCATTCACCCTCTCCCCAAGACAGCATATACTCCAGTTTAGGATCTGCAAATATATTCATATTAGACATTATTCCAATTACAAAGGCGTATTGTACTAGGTGGGATGAAAGATGGTAAAGAAGAAATAAAAGCAAACAACGAAAAGAAAAAGATCAATTAGTTTGCTTCCATCAGGATTCAGGCTTAGTTCTTTCTAATTATATCTCTAGATGTCGCATTTCTCTCTTTCTTGAGTCTTTCGGGATTGACATATCACTGCATTGCTGAAAAGAGTCCAGGCTCTCATAGTTGGTCATCACACATATGGTATGTCTGTGATTGTATACAAATTTCTTCTGATTCTACTCTTCTCACTCACCATCAGTTTGTATAAGTCTCTCCAGGTAATTATGAAATCTGTCACCTCCTCGTTTCTTATAGCACAATAATATTCCATTACATTCGTATACCATAACTTGTTTAGCCATTCCCCAATTGATAGGCATCCCTTTAGTTTCCAACTCTTTGCAACCACAAAGAGGGCTGCTATAAATATTTTTGTACATATGGGTCTTTTTCCCACTTCTACGATCCCTTTGGGATATAACCCTAGAAGTGGTATTGTTGGGTCGAAGGGTATGAAATTATTTATAATCCTTTGAGCCTAATTCCAGATTGCTCTCCAGAATGGTTGTATAAGTTCACAACTTTACCAGCAATGTATTAGTGTTCCAATTTGTCCACATCCTCTCCAGCATTTGTCACTTTCTTGTTTTGTCATCTTAGCCAATCTGACTGGAGAGATGTGGTATCTCAGAGTTGTTTTGATTTGCATTTCTCTAATCATTAGTGATTTAGAGCATTTCTTCATATGCTTATAGATATCTTTAATTTCTTTCTCTGAAAACTGCCTGTTCATATCCTTTGACCATTTATCAATTGAGGAATGACTTGTATTCATATAGATTTGGCTCAATTCTCTATAAATTTTAGAAATGAGTCCTTTAGCAGAGAAACAAGTTGTAAAAATTCTTTCCCAATTTCCCACCTCCCTTTTGATCTTGGTTACATTGGCTTTGTTTGTACAGAAGCGTTCCAATTTCATGTAATCAAAATTATCCATTTTGCATTTTATAATGCTCTCTAATTCTTGTTTGATCCTAAAGTCTTCCCCTCTCCACAAATCTATCGGGTAAACTATTTCTTGCTTTCCCAGATTGCTTACAATATCATCCTTTACACCTAGATCATGCACCCATTTAGACTTGATTTTGGTATATGGTGTTAGATAATGATCTATGCCCAGTTTCTGCCATACTGTATTCCAGTTTTCCCAGCAGTGTTTGTCAAACAGTGCATCCTTATCCACAAAACTGGAGTCTTTGGGTTTATTGAACAATAGATTACTATATTCATTAACTGCTGGGTCTCCTGCACCTAATCTATTCCATTGATCCACTACTCTACACCTCTGCCAGTACCAAGCAGTTTTGATGACTGCTGCTGTATAATACAGAATAAGATCTGACATAGCTAGTCCACCTTCCCTAGCATTTGTTTTCATTAATTCCCTTGATTTTCCAAACCGTTTGTTTTTACAAATAAATTTTGTTACTATTTTGCCTAACTCTAAAAAGTAGTTTTTTTGTAAATTGATTGGTATGGCACTAAATATATAGTTTAGTTTGGGTAACATTGTCATTTTTATTATATTAGCATTTCCCAGCCATGAGCAATTGATATTTTTCCAACTATTTAGATCTGATTTTATTTGTGTGAGAAGTGTTTTGTAGTTGTGATCATATAGATTCTGGGTTTGTTTTGAAAAGTATATTCCCAGATATTTTATAATGTGTACAGTGACTTTAAATGGGAGTTCTCTTTCTATCTCTTGCTGTTGAGTTTCATTGGAGATGTACAGGAATGTCGAGGATTTCTGTGGGTTTATTTTATATCCTGAAACTTTGCCCAATTTATTTATTGTCTCAAGTAGTTTTTTACTTGATTTTCTAGGGTCCTCTAAGTATATCGTCATATCATCTGCTAAGAGTGATAGCTTGGTCACTTCTTTGCCTAATTTGATTCCTTTGATTTCTTTTTCTTCTCTGATTGCTACTGCTAGTGTTTCTAGTACCAAATTTAATAAGAGGGGTGATAGTGGACACCCTTGTTTCACTCCTGATCTTATTGGAAAGACTCCTAGTTTATCCCCCTTGCATATAATACTTGCTGATGGTTTTAAATAGATGCTATCAACTATTTTAAGGAAGCCTCCATTTATTCCTATACTTTCTAGTGTTTTTAATAGGAATGAATGTTGTACTTTGTCAAAAGCCTTTTCTGCATCTATTGAGATGATCATGTGGTTTCTGCTAGTGTTATGTTGATGTGCTCAATTATACTGATAGTTTTCCTAATATTAAACCATCCTTGCATTCCTGGAATGAATCCAACCTGATCAAAGTGTATTATTTTTGTGATAAGTTGTTGGTGTCTTTTGGCTAGTATTTGTAATGAAAATGAAGATTTGAAGATCTTCCCTGCCCCTAGGCCCTTTGATTGGCTTAAGAGACTTTGATTCACTTAAGTGACTCTGAGAACCTTCCTTGATTTGAAAATATACTCTGACCCCTAATAGGCTGAATGTAGTCACTTGGAGCCTGTGGTAGGAGGCTTGGTTTTTAGGAATGACCACACCTTGATGCTGTGTGATTGGGCAGTGGGTCAAGAGGGTGGTTACATTCTATGAGCCAGGAGAAGACTATATAAGCCCTGATTTGAGGCTTTGCTTTGGGGCTCACTTTGAGAAGTGTTATGTGATTTCACCAGATAAGACACTGGGCAGCCGTTGAGAGCCCCCCCCCCCTCCCCCGGCTTTGAAAACCCAGATGTTGATGCTTCCCTCTCTGGTAACTCTGATTTGGTATTGATAATTTTTTGTGTCTAAATTCATGAGAGAAATTGGTCTATAATTTTCTTTCTCTATTTTATCTCTTCCTGATTAAGGAATCAGTACCATATTTGTGTCATAGAAAGAGTTTGGTAGGACTCCTTCTTCACTAATTTTCCCAAATAGTTTGTAGAGTATTGGAATCAATTGTTCTTTAAATGTTTGATAGAATTCACTAGTAAACCCATCTGGCTCTGGAGATTTTTTCCTAGGGAGTTCATTGATGGCTTGTTTGATTTCTTTTTCTGAGATGGGATTATATAGGTAATTCACTTCCTCTTAAGTTAATCTGAGCAACTTGTGATTTTGTAAATATTCATCCATTTCACTAAGATTGTCATATTTATGTGCATACAATTGGGAAAAATAATTCGTCATTTTTTAATTTCCTCTTCATTGGAGGTAGATTCACCCTTTTATTTTTGATACTCATGATTTGGTTTTCTTCTTTCTTTTTTTTTATCATATTGACTAAGGGTCTATCAATTTTGTTGATTTTTTTCATAAAACCAGCTCTTAGTTTTATTTATTACTTCAATAGTTTTCTTAATTTCAATTCTATTAATCTCACCTTTGGTTTTCAATATTTCTAATTTAGTACTAAATTGGGGATTTTCAATTTGTTCTTTTTCTAGCTTTTTCAATTGCATGTCAAATGCATTGGCCTCCCTTCTCTCTGCTTTAATTAAGTATGCACTCAGGATTATAAAACTTCCCCTAAGAACTGCCTTTAACACATCCCAGAAATTCTGGTATGTTGTCTCATTATTATCATTATTATCATTCTCTTGAATGAAATTATTGATTGTTTCTATAATTTCTTGCTTGACCCATCCATTCTTTAAGATTAAATAGTTTAATTTAATTAATTTAATATTTTAATTTATCGAGATCAGAGAGGGGGAGATTAAGGTCCCCCACTAGTATAGTTTTCCTATCTATTTCTTCCTCTAATTCCTTTAACTTCTCCTCTAGGAATTTGAATGCTATACCACTTGGTGCATATGTATTAAGTAGTGATATTGCTTCATTCTCGATGGTGCCTTTTAGTAGGATATAGTCTCCTTCCTTATCTCTTTTAATTAGATCTATTTTTGCTTTTGCTTTATATGAGATAAGTATTGCTACCCCTACTTTTTTTACTTTAGCTGAGGCATAATAAATTTTACTCCAACCTTTTACCTTTACCCTTTGGGTATCCCTTTGTTTTAAATGTGTTTCTTGTAGACAGCATATTGTAGGATTATGGTTTTTAATCCATTCTGCTATCTGCCTCTGTTTTATGGGAGAGTTCATCCCATTCACATTCACAGTAATGATGACTATCTGTCTCTTCCCCTCCATCCTATTCCCTCCCCTGTTTATGTTTTTGTTTCTTCCTTCTCCCTTCCCCTCCTTGAAGTTTTCCCTTTTGACCACCTGCTCCCTCAGTGTTCCCACCCAGTGACCCCTCTTCTTAACCTACCCTCTCCCCTTACTACTATTTTCCTCCCTTCTAATCCCCCCTTTAGTCTCCTCCTTTTCACCCCCCTTACCCGTCCACTATCTATAGGACACAATAAATTTTTATACTTATCAGAGTTAATTACTCCCAATTTGATTCCAAACCAATGAGAGGAAATTCCAAACAGGTTCTAGCCCCAGGGCGGCTGGGCCAGCAGCCAGCTGGAGGGACCCTAGAACACCAGCAGCACCAGAACACCAGAACACAAATATGCCAAGGACAAAGTAAGAGGTTAGTGCCCTATGGACTTTGGGACCAGTATTTGGAGAACACATTGGCTTCCTCCCCTGGGGGCGAAAAGCTGCTGAAGAAACATGGCACAAAAGCCATTTTGCAGCATCAGTGGTAGCTCTAGCTCCTGGTCTGCGAACTGCAGGGAGATCCAGCAATCAGTCTGGGGGTTAATCGCTCTTGCTTAAAATGCCTGGATCTGGATTTTGGTCTGGGAGGGAGGTTTGGGGCTGGTGGAGGCTCTACAGAGGCCACCCAACCTGTGAACGTTGTGAAGACCCCACGTTTGGGACGGAAGCTCTCCTGTCTGGTGGCAGAGTCCTACTGTGGCAACAAGCCCAAAAGTCAAGTAATTAAGAGGCAACATGCCTAGGCAAAACAAAGAAAATAAACAGAAAAATTCAACATTGGACTCCTATTTTAGGGGCAAAGAGGATCAAAGTATGGGGGAGGACTGTGAGGTCAGAACTCCTGGACCAAAAGCCCCAAGTGAAAATACAAGCTGGCTACAGGCCATAGAGGACCTCAAGAAGCAGATAAGAGAAGTGGGGGGAAAATTGGGAAGAGAAATGAGAAAGATGCAAGAAAAGTATGAAATGACAGTCAACAGCCTGACTGAGGAAAACAACACCTTAAAAAATAGACTAGCTCAAATGGCAAAAGAGGCTCAGAAAGGCAATGAGGAGAAGAATCCCTTAAAAAGTCGAATTTGCCAGATGGAAAAAGAATCTCAAAAGCTCCCTGAGGAGATTCATTCCTTCAGAGTTAGACTGGAGCAAATGGAAGCTAGTGACTTTATAAGAAATCAAGATGCTGTTAAACAGATCCAAACAAATGAAAGAATAGAAGGCAATGTGAAATATCTCATGGGAAAAACCACTGACCTGGAAAATAGATCCAGGGGAGAAAATTCAAAATTATTGGACTACCTGAAAGCCACTATCAAAGAAAGAACCTAGAAATCATCCTTAAAGAAATTCTCAAGGAAAATTGCCCTGATGTTTTAGACCCAGAGGGGGAAATAGAGGTTGAAAGAATCCACTGATAACCTCCTGAAAAAGATCCCAAAAAGAAAACTCCCAGGAATATTATAGGCAGGCTCCAGAATTCCCAGATCAAGGAGAAAATACTACAAGCAGCCAGGAAGAAACAATTTCAATACTGTGGAAACACAATCAGAATAGCACAGGACCTGGCAGCTTCTACACTGAGGGATTGAAGGGCATGGAATATGATATTCCAGAGGGCAAAAAAGCTGGGATTGAAGCCAAGGATCACCTTCCCAGCAAAACTGAGTATCTTGTTTCAGGGGAAAATATGGTCATTCAGTGGAATAGAGGAGTTTCAAGCATTCTTGAGGAAAAAAACAGAGTTGAATAGAAAATTTGACATTCAGACACAAGAAGCAAGAGGAAAAAAAAAACAAAAGGAACTTATGAAAGTTGAACTATTTACATTCCTACATGGAAAAACAATAACTGTATCTGATGAAACCTTTCTCATTATGAAAATAATTTAAGAAGGGTATATGGGCATATGGTTACAGATATACATGGATATAGGGCACAGGTTGAATTTTATGGGAAGGGATGATTCTTAAAGGGTGAAGTTAAGAGGTGAGAGAGGAAAGTGGCAAGAGGAGATGGGGAGAGACAGGGTAGGGTAAAGTATCTCATGTAGAAGAGGCAAGGGGAAGGAGTTGCAGGGGAGGGGAAGAACAGGAAGGCAAAAAGGCAAAACCATATTCCCATTGAAGTTGTCTCAAGGAGAGAATCACATACTTACTAAATGGGATATCTCACCCTGCAGGAGAGGAGGGGAAAGGGGGATGAGAGGGGGGATGATGGAGGGGAGAGAATTCTAGGGGGAGGGGAGGTTGGAAGTACCCACTAACAAAGAGGGACAGCATCAAAGTAGGAAATGGACCAGGTGGGAGGTGAGATGGGTGGGAGGGAAATATAAGCAGTCTTTTACAATATATCTATTATGGTAATGTTTTGCATAGCTATACATGTACAACACATACTGAATTGCTTATCTTCTCAGAGGGAGTTGGTGACAAGGGAGGAATGAAATAGATCTGAAAATCGAAGTTTTATAATTAAATATTTCATAAGATGTCCAGGCATTGGGGCTCAGAGATTCACCTTGCCCTAATGGCAAAGTCAAAGGGGGTATGGGAGAGGATGGGGGAGAAAGCAGATTGGATGAGGGGACATCTTGTGGGACTGCTATTCTGGGGTGGTGGGTAGGGAAAATGGGTGATAAAAATTGTAACTCAAAATTTGGTGGAATGAATGATGTAAACCAGAAGTTAATAAAGCATTTGTTTAATAAAGAAAAAAATAGATTTTAAAAAAATGAGGAAACTGAGACCCAGTAAAATGACTTTCCTGTGGTCACACAGGAAGAGAGAAGCAGGAAAAAAAAGAAATTATTTTTGTTTGTTCATTCTTCCAACCTTACTTCCTGAACACATCTTGAATTAATATTTGAGTTTTGCTTGGAACTGTTTTGTGTTCCCTTGGGTCTGTCTCTTCCTTTCTCCAGGTATATGTTCTTATGTCATTTCAGAGGCAGCTCAGGCTGGTTTAATGTACCCCAAACTGTCTGATCAAGGACCTAGTTTGAGAGATGACCTCTTGGTCAGTGGCTAACCTGATTTTGGTGGCTAACCTGATTCAGCAGCACTACTATAGGCTTTCCCCTGCTTGGACTTTTAGGAGACTGCTAGATCCAGCTAGCTAGAAGGCTCTCCAGTTGCAGTAAATGGAGCTGTAGGCTCCACTTGTTGTGAATGCCTTGTCCAGATTATTCCAGTGCAGATTCAAGACTAAGGGCTGGATTTGATATACCAGTCAGGGGTCAGTCACACTGCTATAAATCACTTCTTTTCTTGCTTCTTTCCTGTACATAGCCCTCAGGCCCACCCTGGATCACCACACATACATGTAGATCCCTTACACAGCAGAAACAGAACCTGCAAACCAGATCTAGGCTCTGAAAGAGTTGCGGATTGGTATCTATCCTTGCTGCCCGTATAGCACAAGACCCTTGCATCATAGATTTGGGACCTCTTCATACCCTAGTATACAGTCCCAGATCCCAGTGCAGTCTCCGTGCTAGAATGGAGATTTCTTGGCTAGACCCATCTCTAGTGTCTGAAACTCTCTGAATTCTCCTTATTCCAACATGGATTGTGAAAAATAACTCATTGATTTTTTTTCCTTAAGTTTCTGTTTTCTAGGTTTTTTGTGGAGTAGTTGGATGATGGGGAAGGGTAAGGAGATGAACTGTACTGTTTCTTTCCATTTCACCACATTCACATAATAAGCTTAGTAAGTGTTTTTAATGTTCATTCATTTCTTAATTACTTTTCCCCCTCAGTCATACACAAGGATGGTCACTTGCAATTTCCATAATTTTGAAATTCCTCAACTTGACCTTAACTTCCTGTCCTTCTAGTTCTCCCTTTGTTGTGCTCCCTCTAAACCCCTTCTTTGCCCACACCAAAACCTCTAGGAACTCCATCTTTCCTGAATTTTTGGTTATCACTGATGTTCTAGCCTCACCCTTCCCAAAATCTTGACTTAATGGTTAATGAGTTTGACTTTACATTGTGGCTGACTTAGAAGTCCCTTGCCTTTTTGTCCTGAGGCAGCTCTTTTCTTCCCCAAATCTTCTATTTTCTCTCTTGCTATTAATTACCTGCTTAATAAGGATGGTGGAAGTCACTCCACATTGCTATTCAGTTTTTCTACAAATTTACATTATCTAGTTTCAATCTGGCTTATGACCATCTTTTTACCTACCCCCACAGCACAGTAACTTCTATGATGTGGTATATCATGCAGAATGATCCTGTGCCAGTGTTTCCCATGTCTTACAGTCAATACCAAAGTTCTTCAGAGATATCTTGAGTTTGTCCTTGTATTGTTTCTTCTGACCTCCATGTGAGTGCCTGTCTTATGTGAGCTCTCCATAAAAATGTCTTCTAGGCAAATGTACATTTGGCATGTGAACAATGTGACCAGTCCATCAGAATTGCACTTTCTGGGCAGTTCAGCTCAGAAAAGGACCTCATTTCTGGTACATTATACTGTCAGGTGATCTTCAGAATCTTCCTACAACAATTCAAATGGAAGTAATTCAGTTTCTTGGCATGGCACTTGTAGACTCTCCAGGTTTCACAGGCATACAACACTGAGGTCATCACAATGACTCTGTTGACCTTTGGTTTGGTAGGCACTTTCACACTTTCTTTCAGTGCCTCCCAAATGATGAACTAGCTCTAGCAATCCTCTGGTGAGTGGAGTCTCCAGGAGAAGGGGTGGGTTGACAGTGACCAAAGCTGCAGTGAGGTCAAGAAAGAAAAAAAATGATGATCAGAACATTGGATTGATGAGTTATAAATCGCTAATAATCTCCAAGAGAGTATTTTCAAGTGAGGAGTATCAAATGTCAGATTGTAAGGTATCCATCAAGAAGTGAGGAGGAGGTGAGGAATGGAGTTATGAAATATAGACAGCTCATTCTCCAAGTTTGATTTGTGGCAGACATGTGGCAACTCCTTCAGGGAATGGCACAGCCAAGTGACAGCTTTTACAAAATTTGTATGGATTTGATTTGGGATGAGGGAGACTTGAGCAAGTTGTAAGATGATCAAGAAGGTGTCCATGGGTATGAATATACTGAAGATGGGAAAAAGAAAGGCAATGCCGGAGAGGGTGAGCTCACCAAGGAGATGGAAGAGGAGGGGGTCAAGACCATACGTGGAAGATTTGACCTCTGCAAGGAATAAATCCACCTCTTTCTCACTTGAGACCAGATAAAAGGATTAGACACAGGTAGGGTGTGAAGAAGGGGACATTTGAGGAGAAAGCCTCTAATACAGGGCTTCCGTTTCCTCACTAAATAGGACACTCAGGCTTCTTCTGAAGGAGGTGGTTTCAGAGCCTGGTTTAAAGCTTAAGAAGAGGGCAGAGAAGGCTCATAATATGCTATTGGTCACAGTGAAGCCTGTGAGAGGGAAGCAATCAAGGAAGAATAAGAGCATTTGCTATATAGGCTGCAGTTGAGCTTATGTCCCATAAATGTATTCTCTACTCAGGAACATGTAGCGGCAAGCACCCCAATATCCCCAGGGTGACTGCCAACACAGGTTCTTAGATCTGCTTTTGTAAAGGAAAGCAACTCAAAATCAGTTAACAAGCTTACTTTAATCAAACATGTATTACCTAGTTCAGGGGTAAAGGTCAGCACCCCGAACTTCAGAGTTACAGAACTTACAGATCAAATTGACAGGCTTCCAAACTGTCCAACCATTATATCAATACCAAATCACAGTTACCAGAGAGGGAAGCATCAACATCTGAGTTTTCAAAGCCGGGGGGCTCTCAACAACAGCTTCCCAGAGTCTCATCTGGTCAAATCACACAACACTTCTCAAAGTGAGCCCCAAAGCAAAGCCTCTCCTCAGGGCTTATATAGCCTTCTCTTGGCTCAGAGAATGTAACAACCTTCTGGACCCACTGCCCAATCACAAAGTATCAAGGTGTGGGCTTTCCTGGAAAACAAGCCTCCCACCACAGGCTCCAGGTGCACTTAAGCTAGGGGCAGGGAAGATCTTTAAATCTGCATTTCCATTACATTCAGCCCCAAGATCTTTCTTGCCCATAGCATACACAATTTACATTTGAATTAGCACTAAAACATCTCTTAGGTCACATTTTCAAGGTACATCTAAAGTTACCAAAGTGGCCACTGGGTCTTAAACAAAGTACATTGCATTTTCACATCAATTCACAAAATACAAAGCATTATCACATAAAGTACTCTTGGGAGGGGGGCGGTGTCCTTCCCATGACACTGCTCCAGCCCCTGCTTCCAAATCCAGAGAGGGAGCTGGGCAACAAAACCAAAGTGGGGTCCTTGGGGTCCATGGCACTTCACCCCACCCACCATAGTCACAAGTCCATCCCCCTCCTGGGTCCCAAACTGTGGGATCCAGCAAGGAAACACATTCAGTGCCCCTTCTTTGTCTCACAGTCCTTATCTTGTCCTGTGGCTGAACTCCAAACTCCTGGGTTCCTTCTCCTCCAGCAGAAGACAGCAGCTCCAGGCTTCTCCACAGGTCTCCATGCAGGCAGCTCACCATTCCTGCTCTCAGCTCAGTGAAGTCAGCATGCAGGTCGTTCTTCTCTCCTGCTCCATGGCTCCACAGAATCACAGCTACCACAACTGGGAAATAAACAATTATCCCAGCCCCCATACTTTCCTTTTACTCAGCAGATCCCATCCCTCGTCGACATTTTGTAGCGGCAAGCACCCCAATATCCCCAGGGTGACTGCCAACACAGGTTCTTAGATCTGCTTTTCAAAAGGAAAGCAACTCAAAATCAGTTAACAAGCTTACTTTAATCAAACATGTATTACCTAGTTCAGGGGTAAAGGTCAGCACCCCAAACTTCAGAGTTACAGAACTTACAGATCAAATTGACAGGCTTCCAAACTGTCCAACCATTACATCAATACCAAATCACAGTTACCAGAGAGGGAAGCATCAACATCTGGGGTTTTCAAAGCCGGGGGGCTCTCAACAACGGCTTCCCAGAGTCTCATCTGGTCAAATCACACAACACTTCTCAAAGTGAGCCCCAAAGCAAAGCCTCTCCTCAGGGCTTATATAGCCTTCTCTTGGCTCAGAGAATGTAACAACCTCCTTGACCCACTGCCCAATCACAAAGTATCAAGGTGTGGGCTTTCCTGAAAAACAAGCTTCCCACCACAGGCTCCAGGTGCACTTAAGCTAGGGGCAGGGAAGATCTTTAAATCTGCATTTCCATTACAGAACAATGGTTTGGAAATGTTTTGCTAACACCACTTGGGGGAAAGAGAATTGAGTCTGGTGTCAGAGGCCCTGGGTTCAAGTCCCATTTTTTTTTTAAACAAATGCTTTATTAACTTCTGTTTTACATCATTCATTTCCGCCAGATTTTGAGTTACAATCATTTTCCCCCATTATTCCCCTACCCAACCTCCCAGAATAGTAGTCCCACAAGATATCGCTTCCTCCAATCTGCTCTCTCCCATACCTTCTCCCATACCCCCATCGACTTTTCCATTAGAGGAAGGTGAATCTTTGTGTCCCAATGCCTGCACATCTTATCTCCCTATTACAAGCAAAAGAGGATTAATAATAGTATTTATATATATTTGAAACATTTAATGTTACGACCTCAAATTTCAGATCCATTTCCTTCCTCCCTTGTCACCCATTCCCTCTTGGGAGATAAGTAATTCAGTATATGTTGTACATGTCTAGCTATGCAAAACATTATCATAGTAGATATATTGTACAAGGCTGCTTATAATTCCCTCCCACTCATCCCACCCCCCACCTGGTCCATTCCCTACATGATCCTGTCCCTCTTCTATAGTGGGTACTTCCAACCTCCCCTCCCCCCAAGGATGCCCTCCCATCCATCATACCTCCTCTCATCCCCCTTCCCCCTATCCTGCTGCAGGTTGAGATATCCCATTTAGTGTGTATGTCATTTTCTCCCTGAACCAAATTCAATGTGAATGTGGTTTTGCCTTTTTAGCCTTCCTTATTCTCCCCCTTCTTTGCAACCACTTCCCCTTGCTTCTTCTACATGGGATAGTTTACCCTACCCTGTCTCTCCCCATCTCCTCTTGCCACTTTCCTCTCTCACCTCATAATTTCATCCCTTGAGTATTCTCCCTTCCCAACAAATTCAACTTATGCCCTCTATCCATATATAACTGTAACCATATACACACACATTCACATATGTATTCATATGACCACACACCCTTCTTCCATTATTGTCATAGTGAGAAAGATATCATCAGTCACAGTTATTGCTTTTCCATATAGGAATGTAAATAGTTCAAGTTTGATAAGGTCCTTTTGATTACTTTTCCCTGATTACCTTCTCAGGCATCTCTTCCTTCTTGTGTCTGGATGTCAAATTTTCTATTCAATTCTGGTTTTTTCCTCAAGAATGCTTGAAAGTCCTCTATTCCACTGAATGACCATATTTTCCCCTGAAACAAAATACTCAGTTTTGCTGGGTAGGTGACCCTTGGGTTCATTCCCAGTTCTTTTGCCCTCTGGAATATCATATTCCATGCCCTTAGATCCCTCAGTGTAGAAGCTGCCAGGTCCTGGGCTATTCTGATTGTGTTTCCACAATATTGAAATTGTTTCTTCCTGGCTGCTTGTAGTATTTTCTCCTTGATCTGGGGATTCTGGAACCTGGCTATAATATTCCTGGGAGTTTTCTTTTTGGGATCTTTTTCAGGAGGTGATCGGTGGATTCTTTCAACCTCTATTTTGCCCTCTGGATCTAAAACATCAGGGCAGTTTTCTTGAGAATTTCTTGAAGGGTGATTTCTAGGTTCTTTCCTTGATCATGGCTTTCAGGTAGTCCAATAATTTTTAAATTGTCTCTCCTGGATCTATTCTCCAGGTCAGTGGTTTTTCCCATGAGATATTTCACATTGCCTTCTAATCTTTCGTTTGTTTGGATCTGCTTAACAGCATCTTGATTTCTCATAAAGTCATTAGCTTCCATTTGCTCCAGTCTAACTCTGAAGGAATGAATCTCCTCAGTGAACTTTTGAGATTCTTTTTCCATCTGGCAAATTCGACTTTTTAAGGCATTCTTCTCCTCATTGCCCTTTTGGGCCTCCTTTGCCATTTGAGTTAGTCTATTTTTTAAGGTGTTGTTTTCCTCAGTCAGGCTGTTGACCCTCATTTCATACTTTTCCTGCATCCTTCTCATTTCTCTTTCCAATTTTTCCTCCACTTCTCTTATTTGATTTTTAAAGTCCTTCTTAAGGTCCTCTATGGCCTGCAACCCGCTCATGTTTTCCCCTGGGGCTTTTGGAGCAGGACTTCTGACCTCACAGTCCTTTTCCCGCTCTATGCCCCCAAAATAGGAGTCTAGGGTTGCATTTTTCTGTTTCCTTTGCCTTGGCATGTTGCCACTTAATTGCTTGACTTTTGGGCTTGTTGCCACACTATGGCTTTAAGGCCAGATAGAGGAATTTTCGTCCCGAACGTGTGGGGGGCAACTTCCGTTTCTGGCAAGCTGTAAACCCACCCACAACTTCCACCCTAGATCACAATCCAGATGCAGGGAGGTTAAAGCAAGAGCCATTACCCCCCAAGACTGATCACTGGATCTCCCCACGATTTGTAGGCTGGGAGCCGGAGCTGCCTCTAAAAACTACAAAATGGCGTGTCTCCTCATCGGCTTCTAGCCCCCAGGGGAGGGAGCTGACGCATTCCCCAAATACAGGTCCCAAAGTCAATAGGACACTAACCTCTTACTTTGTCCTAGGCATGTCTATGTTGATAATTCTGGAGTCACCACAGCTCCTGGTGTTCTGGGGTTCCTCCTGCCGGCTGCTGGCCCTGCCGCCCTCAGGCTAAAACCTCAGCTCACACGGACCTGGGCTTGGCTTGGCTCTTGCACTCTGCTGTCTTCGCACTGCCAGGTCCCAGACCTCTGGGCTGGTCCTTCCTGCAGGGCTGCTGGCCTGTCCTCAGCGGGAGGTTAGCTTCTCTGTGTCGTTCTATGGGTGCTGGGGCTCCAGAAGTTGTTCAGAGTCCCCTTTTACATAGTTTGGGGGGAATCTGGGGGCAGAGAGGCTTGGAGGAGCTGTTTCTACTCCGCCTTCTTGGCTCCACCCCCTCAAGTCCCATTTTTGATGCTTATAACCTGAGTAACCTTTGAACAGTCACTTAAATTCTTTTGGGTTTTTTTTTTTTGCTCTTTTTTTTTGGGGGGGAGGGTGGAAGGTAGGGCAATTAGGGTTAAGTGACTTGCTCAAGGTCACACAGCTAGTAACTGTTAAGTGTCTGAGGCTGAATTTGAACTCAGGTCCTCCTTACTCCAGGGCCAGTGCTTTATTCCCTGTGCCACCTAGCCACCATTTACACTCTTTAGGCCTGTCTTATCATCTGTAAAATGAAGGAGTTACACCAGGTATCGTGTAAGGTACTTTCCAACTCAAGGTCTAAAAGTCTGTAAGCCTACAAATGGAAATTATGGATGATGTGGTGAATGTAATCCAGGGCAGGAGTCTGGAAAAGTCTGACTAATAATAAGAAAAAAAGCCAATGGAGTCAAGTGAAAATGAACATAGTTGAACTGGTCAGTTATAGGGTCATGGCTGTGAATGAAGGGGTAAGGACAGGGCAGGGGGCTGGGAGGCTAGAAAAGAAAGAAGCTAGGTCACAGTGAAGAAGGGAACAGCTTTTAAGCATTGGCTCCTGGATTCCAGGACAGGAATGTGCCTTTCCCTGGGCACTAATCAACCTGTAAGAGTACTCCTGCTGGAAGCAACTAATATAGAATGAACACTAAAGTCATCAAGAGAACTTTGGCCACCATGCATAAAGGTTTAATTCAAATATTTTATTTTTGTAAAGGCTAAGGGAGGCTCCTAGGGTCCAGTGGAAATGGAAAATTTTTGAATAATTGCTTCTCACTGCAGAAGTCTAAGGAAATGACACAATGCATCACACCAATTTCTTCTTGGGTGTTAGAGTCAGTTAATGAATCTGGTGGGTCAGCTCTGCTCCATTAACTCTGGAATGGGACCTGTGAGCACAAACTCTGTTGTGTAAATGGCAACTATCCTTGGAGAATAGTTATTAGAGGGATCCTAGAAGGCATATGATGTCAGATATAGGAAGGACCTGGGAGACCATTTCATCTGCCCCCTTATTTTATAAAGAAGGAAAATGAAGCCTGGAGACAGGACAGGCCTCTGATCACATATCAAGATAGTGGGAGGAACAGTGCTGGGCCCATGGGCTCCGGCGTTCCCATCCAACACACCATCCACTGTACCACACTGAAGTCTGTGAGAAGAGTGCAATGAAAATAACTCTTAATGACCACACTCAGCTTTGCATTGACCAGAAATGCACTCTGGGAAGGCTGTTTCATCCATGCCATAATGGAAGTCCTTTCTAAGGGAACAAGAATTGGGAATGGTCCTTCAGTCAGAGTACTTAATTGGGCTAGGATCAGATCAGAGACAGTGATGGTCCAGTGCTGGCAGGCAGAATGTGGAATCTGGGAGCTTGGATTCAAATCCCTACCTTCCATTGTGCTTCCAAGATGACTCTGGGGAAAGCCCATTCCCTCTCTGTGCCCCATGGCTTTCATCTCTAAAACTCGGGAAGTGGACTAAATGGCCTTCCATCTCTAAATCTCAGAGAAGATGAAGATACCCCCAATGGTTAGTGTTGCACCTTCCTGTCACCTCCAGGCTTCTAGAACCTCTCTGTGATAACAGTATAATCAGATACAGTTGGGAATACCTCCTAGTCTCCCCCAGTGATTCAGAATTAATCACGTGACATCAGAGCAACAGGAAAGTGAATTCAAATTGAATGTAAGGTCATATGGCATTTCATCTCTTACCTCTGGACATTTTGCCCATTCCTGGAATGTTCTCCCTCTTCTCTTCTGATTTTTAGAATCCCTATTTTTTCTTTCAAACTTCAACCCAAATTTGGTTGAATAAGGCTTTGTTTGGCTACCATCCCCTTCTCCTACCCCATGCTGCTCCCACTCCATCAAAAAAGTTCTTTTCTATTCAATCTTTTTAGTGATACTTGCTTAGGATAAGAGATTTGGAGCTGGAAGAGAGCTTATCCAGCTTCTTCATTTTGTTGATGAGGAACTCAGACCCAGAGAAGTGATTTATCCAAGGTCTCATACATAATAAATGGCAGACCTGGGATCTGAATCCAAGTTCTGTGTTTCCCCACCCATGGTTCTTATAATGTAAGTGTACAGTTATCCCCCCCCCCCCCGACATTGTGATTTTCCCCATCACAGTTTCAACATGAGAAATTAAATGGGTATTTGGGGGGAGGGGCTTGTGGAAGCCACAGACGACACACAAAGGCCAACGGAAGACATAGAAAAAGTTTAAAACTCAGAAATGCATAAAATATTGTATAGTACTATATAACATCAAGCTATTTTATCTTTGAATACCCTAGTAATTTTAGAGTTAATAATTCAGAGTTCTTCTCTGGAATGGAGGACCAAACAATGTAAGTGGATTTTCCAGATGGGTGTGGGGATGGGTCATGTGGAAGGCAGGACTGTATAGGCTTTCCTCTCCTCCCCCAGTAGAAGGCAAGCTACTTGAGGACTAGAAGTACTGTCTTTTGTTTCCTTTCTTTGACCAGGGACTAGTGCTGTGGATGAGAAGAGAAAGCAGAAGCTTTCCCTGCCTATGTTCTAATGGAGGAAGCAGTGTGTGCATCTGTAAAAGGCTGGGTTTGCAGAAGGTGGTGTTTGAGCTCAGCCTTGAAAGACCAAAGGAAGGGAGCCAGGGATTATAAGGTGAAGGGAAGGGGGACACGCATTAGTGATAGCCAGTGCAAAGGCACAGAGGTGGGAGATGGCTTACTGAGAGGGATACATAGTCAGTATACACACCAATTATAGAGCTGGTGGAAGAAAGTCATGTTTAAAAGCCTGGGCAGATGGGAAGGAACCAAATTGGCAAGAACTCTAAGTAACAATGTGGGAAGTTTATATTTATTCCCAGGGCTAATAAGGAACCACTGGAATTTGTGCAATTGTGTGTGTGTGTGTGTGTGTGTGTGTGTGTGTGTGTGTGTGTGTGTGAGGGGGTCCCATAGTAACCCCTGTGTTTTAGGAAAACTATGTTGGCTGCTGTGTGGAAGATGGACTCCACTGGGACAAGATTGAAGCAGTGTAATTAGGAGGCCATTCCAATCGTCCAGGCAAAAAGTGATGGGAAGTGACTAGGGAGGGGGCTTTACGGTGGAAGGGAGGGGACATCCAGAATAGATGGTGTAGAGGCTGAAATGACAAGATTGGGGACCTGACTGGATGTGTGGTGTGAGGAAGAGTGAGCAGATGAAAATGACCCCTGAAAGCTCAGGGGCACTTCCTGTCAATACAGGAAGATGGATGGATTTGGAAGGAGATGAAATTAAATAGAAATTACTAAGCAAACATGCTGCCACCCACTTCCAAGATCACAAGCATCTCCAGGAGCCCAGGTTTTAAGCCCTCTTTGCTATGTTTCCTTTGCCAGGCTGAGGCAGCTCATGGAAAAACACATCTGTGGGTCTGTGTTCTCTGTGCTCCCAGACTTGCCATGACAGCACACGGCAGTGATTCAGGAGAGTAAAGAGGTGTCTGCATCATGTGGAGGGACCAGACCCAGGAACCTCAGGGATTCGGAAGTGTGGCATCTCAGTATTCAACCTGGGAAGGTCTCAAGCATGGAAATGCCACTTCTCTGATGGGAGATACAGCTGGGAGGAAATTGGCAACAGACGCCTCCTGGCAATGAAGAGAGACTGTCCCTTTCTTATAAGGCACAGGTAGAGGCTTCCAGGCTCTGCCTCAATTCCCTCTTATTATTCCTAACAGTGTATCCTACATGGAAGGGTTCTCCCACCCGGCAGACTTCAGCTGGAGTCTGCATGGGGGTAGCACCATTATTTCCAGCATTTTGCACAGCCTTCATTCCCAGGGAAGTCATTCCCCAGGACAATATGCTGCTCCTCCTCCTCCTTCTTCCCAGACACTCTGTCCTTCAGACTAGCTGGCATTCTATTAAAGAACAGATTGCATATCATCAGTAGGATGTAAATTCCTTGCTGACAGGGAATGTTTAAGATTTTTCTTTGTATTCCAGCGGGTGACAAGGTTCCTGGAATCTGGGAGTTATTTTACCCATGTTTCTTGAAATATCATTGAATTAATGCTAGTATTCACTGCTCATCAAAGAACAATGTCTTAGCAGAAGGTGACTCTTTAGCATTTTAAAAAATAGCTGGTATCCTCTGAATGTTTGAAAACCCCTTTAAAGTTTTTAAAATAAATTTTACTTTCAAAAATTAAGTTAAATATGTTTTCCCTTTTTTTCTCCCTCCCCCTCCCACAGAACTGATTTGGGGAAAAGAAAAAGAGAAACAAACCCTTTTGGCAAATATACATTGTCAAGCAAAATCAAGCCCTCCATTGACTCTACAGCCACATCACCCCACATAGTCATCTTCTCTGGGACTCTGAGGCAATTACTTCTTTGTCAGAAGCTAGAGAGCCTGGTGTTCTTACCCTCAGAAATACCTGTTGATAACCTTAGATTATGATTAAATGAATTCTTTTTTATATATCTTGGAAATGAAATCTCCATTGGAGAAATTGGCTTCAATCCTTACACATACACAAAAGGACTGTACTTGAAGGTTACACTCTGGGTATGTGGCAATAAAGGAGAAAGGGATACGAAGGAGAAGGAATGAGACCACTGGCCAGGGGTGCTAAGTTAAGGGATGGGGAATGGAAGCAAGAGGAAGGTAATTTTCAAGCCTAAAGCCTCAGCTAGCTGTTAAATTCTACCAGAAACCAAACGCTAATTTATGTGGATTTTTATAGCCCTGCAGTAAAAGCTATTTATTTCTATGAGCTCTTTGCAACTAGAATTGTTTTTACAGATTGCTCCATTGAGTGGAACAAATGTCTTTTCTTATATATGGCTGCATCAGAACGTGTTTATCAATCAGGGTTTAAAACAGCAGGTGAAAAACCTATGGAGTTAGTGAGAAATTTTTCTTTAAGCAACAAGACCAAATGAAACTCAGTCTTTGAGAATGAGTTTCTAGGGTCAGGTGTGGCATATACTTGGCACTGCTTATTGATGTCCTTAGTAAATGCCCTTGATAGAGCTGGAGTTGGAGGGTTATCCATGGTAGAACACAAAGTCAAATGAAACCTCCCCACCACCCCCATCCCAGGCCTGATTTCTAGAATGGAGAGCAAATGGGTATAAAAGAGTTCTGGTGATTTCAGAAGGCAAAGGGTTAATGATAAATATACAGAAGAGATTAATTATAGGTAATACTGGTAATGGCTGCTGCCCACATAAAAGCTTTACCTATAATATAGGAACCCTCTCTTCCATCCTGTGGGACTGATACTGTAGTAATAGTAGTGTCATTTTACCAAATGGGAAACTGAGGCTCAGATATGGCACATAAGTTGCCTATGTTTGCAAAGTTCAGCAAGTGCCAGAAGTGAGATTCTAACCTAGACTTCCTTGATCCTCCATCCAACATTCTTTCTATTATAGCACGCTGCCTGGGGCCTGGATAGTATTTGCATGTGCCATGAATGGAGTCAAGTAGGGTTTTGATGGGAGATACCCAACAAAGTGTAATACGTGCTTTTCTATGATGTATTGTTCACATCTTTTGTTGTGAAGGGCAGACAAAGTGGTAACTGAGGTTTATCTCACTTTTCTGGGATGTGACTACATGATTATTTGGGATCTCAACTATGGGGAGAAAGCTAACTAGTATCTTTACTCTTTGGACAGTGTTAGTTTTACCAGCTACAGAAAATGCTGCTGGGAAAATGCTTGTAGAGGGAGGAAGAGGATGCAAAGGTTTTGCTGATTTAGCAGAGTCTTCCACAGTTGGAAGTGAAGATGGCTGGATCAGCCTGGAACAGTGGAAGGAACATTTGCCATAATGACAAAGGAACCTGTGTTCAGATCTCATCTATGATGATTGCTGCCTGGGTGACTTTGATCACTCCAGCTCGCTGGGCTTCCTCATGACAGGAAAAAGAATACAACACCCTTTTCAGCTCTAGAAATCTTAGTCTCTGTCTCTCAGGTTTTAGTGAATGGCTGTTTTCGTAAATGCAATGATGATTGTACAGTAAGGCTGTTGAGTTTATTCAGGGGACGGTACTTGAAGGTCCATTGACTTCCATACTTGTGAGCATGAATTGGACACTCCACCATCCACCCAAGTTTGCCTCTGCCGCCTGGGTTCTGGTACTTACCAGAGGGAACCCTGTGCAGGTCTGATTTCGATTTGGAAGGGAATGCAGAGGCTCCTGAGTGCAACTTGCTCATTTTTAAAAGCCAAGAGGAGGGAAGAGATGTGACCAAGGCAGGAAGTCCAGAGCCAAGATGGTGGCTTGTGCCTTTGGCTCCAAACCCAGTGTTCTTTTCCCCAAGCCATGCAATGATTATTCTGGTCCCTGTATCCTTTCCTCATGCTCTTTTACTTACCTACATGTCTGCATCTTCCTTCTCAAATCGCTCAAAACCCAACTCAAGTCTTTCCAAAGTGTTTGACATTTTATACCCTTAATTGTCTGTGTCATTCAATGGTGACATGAATGGAACCTGACATCAGGGAAACCTGGCTTCATTTTAATCCTGGTTAAGACACCCATTAGCTGTGGAACTCTGGTCTTGTCACTTAACCTCCACCTGCCTTGTTTCTTCATCTGTAGAATGAGAGATAGTGAGGTGACCCAATGGGTAGAGCACCAGGCCTGAAGTCAGGAAGATTCCTCTTGCTGAGTTTGAATCTGGCCTCAAGTACTTACTAGCTATGTGACCCTGGGCAAGTCACTTAACCCTGTTTGTCTGAGTTTCCCTATCTGTCAAATGATCTGGAGAAGAGAATCAAGAATCAAGACTCAGACATGGCTGAAATGCATAAACAACAACACCAAAAGAAAAGAGGATTGGATTCTGAGGCTCTGAAGCTCCAAAATATATCAAAATCTTCTGGCACCAAATCTATTATCGCACAATAAAAGGCCAACGCATTGGGGAAATGCATTGTCCAGCAGCTCTTCCTCCACTACCCTGCATGCTAAAAGGCCTCTGGGAGACATCACTGGTTAGCAGAGCTCACTCAGGCCCCTGGCATTCTTCTCCACACTGATTAAAAATATCATTTCTCCTTAACTATGATACATCGGCGATTGTGACGGGGCCCTCATTGTTCTGGAAGCATAGGGCCAGCTGTGAATTGGAGTTCTCCCATCATGCTGTGCAGGACTTTGAGCATAGTGTGGACCTCCCTGGGCCTCACAGGCTCATCTGGGTGAGGAGGCCTTTAGATGACCTGATCACTAGGACGCCTTCCATTTGTCAATTCTCTCCTATTCTGTGTCAGATTTTCGATTCACCTCTGTCCTGGCCACCCCCTGACGATGCCTTCGCCTTGCGGCAAGATCCTGCCTAGAGCCTCCATGTGAGGACGTTCTCAGGTCAGCTATGAGCCTTTGGCTCCCCAGACCTCCATGCTCTGTTCCCTCCTCCTACTTCCTCTCCCCTATTGCTACTTTTCACCTCCCTTCTAGGGGCTCTCTTACTCATCAGATATAAGCTCTGCTAGGGGTGGGGAACTTGAGGCCTTGAGACCACATGTGATCCTTTGGTCCTTAAGTGTGGCCCTTTGACTGAACCCAAACTTCACAAAAGAAAACCAAAACAAAGGGGACAAAGATGGTCCGGGATGGCTTGTCCCCCTTTTATTGTTATTAGCATTAAGCACAAGGACTGGTACATGATTAGTGCTTAAATGGTTGGTCTATCTATCCATCCATCCATCCATCCATCCATCTGTCCACCCATCTGTCTGTCCCTCTGTCCATCCTTCCATCCATCTATCCATCTATCTATGTATCTATCTATTCATCTATCTATTATCTAGCATCTGTCTATTGTACTATAATCCCATGAATGCTTTTCAACCTCCGAAAGGATTTTTCCTCACTCTCAGAGGCTGCTTTAACTACCAGAATTGCCCTCTCCCATGATGACACCATCCTTCCCATAATCCTCTTCACAATCTTGCATAAGGAAAATTGCTTTGGGCACATCCCTTTATGCTGTAATTGCTTTAATTCAAAAACTCACCTTCCCATCAATTGAATGAGAGAGGCATGGCTAGATGACTAAATAATGTTCATCTGGAAAAAAACAAAATCTAGTGGTTTTTAGTGGACTGAAAGTTCCCCACACACAAACAGGAGGTCTGTGTCACTGGATCACAAAATGCATAGAGGGGAGTAAGGCATAAGGATACTGTAAAGGGAAGAGAAAGCCAAATAGAGGAATTTACCTTTGATCCCAGAGGTGAAAGGGCTCCCCTCAGACTTATTGAATGGAAGGGCCAGAGGTACAGTTAGACCTGTGTTTTAGGACTGATTGGAGTGGACAGAGACTAGAGCCAGGGAGACCACCCAGCAGACTCTGGCTGCATTTCAGGCATGGGGTGATGAAAACCATCACCAGGATGGGGGCAACATCAGAGGTGATACTTGGACCACATGTTATGATGCTAGGGAAACAAGCCTTGATAACTGACTGGATATGGGGGTGGTTCAGGAGAGTGAGGAGTCAAGGAGGACATTTAGGTTGTGAGTCTGGGGGACCTGGGAGGACGATGATGTCCTTGTCAATGATAGGGAAGGTAGAAAGAAGGGAAGATTTTAGAGGGAACTCAATGAGTCCACTTTTAGATGTGTCAGACCCTCAGAGGCAGGCACCAGGCACCTGGCTTTTATTTCCAACTCTTCGGGTAATGAACTGGGTGAACTTCTGAAGCCTCTCACTCCCTTTGTAAACTGAGCAGATTGGGGCTGCCCAGTCTTGCTGTTGAGACTGAGGCAGATGATAAAGTGGTCTTAGTAACATGCAAGTGGGTTTCTAATTTGTGTCCTTTTCCTCTGATCAGTAGTGCCATGGATGTGTGTGTGTGTGTGTGTGTGTGTGGTAGGGGAGAAGACACCCCACCCCCATGCTTCAGCCTCCAACCTTCGGCCCATATGTCAATCCAAAGTATGTTACTCGACCCTTCAGGCAGCAGAAAAGCCATTCAGGTGCAGGATCCAATTAAAAATTGGATTGATTTATTGACTGAAAGAGAAGTGGGGAGGATGGCCCTTGCAGTTATCCCTCGTGTTATAGCCACACTCACTCATACACCCCACACACACATACACACTCACACATGCACACCACATACACACTCACACACACATGCACATGCACATACACACACCACACACACTCACACACACATGTACATGCGCACACACATGCACACCCTCCACACACTCACACATACCCCCACACACTTATTTACATACCACACACACACACACACCACACACACACACACACACACACTCACATGCACACACACCACCCAGGTGCACATCACACACACACACACACACACACACACACACACACACTCAAACTTACATAGCCCTTCCCACAGTCCTCTCTACATTAACAGAGACCCTGGGATTATGGCAGGCTGCCTCACTCTGTTCTTGAACCAGCAGAGGCACCTCAGCACAGCAGGCATTGGCTCATAGAACCAAGGGCACAAGGGCCAGGCTTGAACCTCCAACCTTCTCCTCTTCATCTCTGGGTGACCTTGTTAAACTCCCTTCCCATCGCTGAGCCTCAGTTTGCCAATTTGTCAAATAAGGGGTCAAACAAGATGACCTCAAAAGCCCTGGTTTGTCCTAAGTCCTGGGATGATGCACCTGCCCTACCTCTAGGGGCTGCTGTGAAACTCAGATGAGATAATGGGTGGGAACCAATGAATCAATCAGGAAAGATGTTCCGGGCACTGTGCTAAGGCTGAGGACCCAATGGCCAAGAACAAAGCAATCCCTGTTGGCCAGGAGCTTGCATCCCCATGGGAGAGACAACAAAAGCATCGAGAGGGACGTAGAGAAAAAATGCCAAAGCAGTTGGGAGAGCAGGCCAGGCTTCCGAAACTGGAAAGGGTCGTCACCATATGAAATGCAACTTGGATGAAGAGAAGGATTCTCTAACAATGAGAAGAGGGAAGGCATTCCAGCAAAGGAAAGATATGGAAACAGTGGGATGGCGAATGAGATTGTGGAATGTGGGATGGGAAATAATAGGCGGTGAGGCTGGAAAGAGAATTCCATACCAACTTGTGAAGACCTTTAAGAGTCAAACAGAACAGATTTGTTCATAAAGACAATAGCGAGCCATTGAGGTTTATTGAGGAGGAGACCCATGCTCAAAGAAATCAGCAACAAAATACCTTGCAATCCATCCAACACTATATACATATAAATGCAAGTTAGTATTATATTTTGATGATAGGAGGTGGAATGGAAAGGGACCTTAGAGGTAGCTGAAAGATATCTAGTGTTTTAACATTTACCGAATACACCAGGCTCTGTCACCCATTAACTTCGGGAAGCTTGGCAGGTCACTCCCCTCTATTTCCTCATCAGTAAAATGAAGTTAGTGTTTGGGCTTTGAAGCTTTCTTTATGCTCTAAGCACAGGAGACCACGAGCCCAACCCTGAGAAGGAGAAGCCCCCAACCTTGTGAGGCAAGCCCTGCTTCTGCTCTCCTCCCCATCCTGCAGATGAGTGACCCAAGCCAACAGCTCAGCACTAATCATGGGCACCCACTTTGGGCCAGACCCTGTGCTAAGAATATACAGTGATCTCCTCTGAGCCTCCTGCTGACCCTTCGAGGTGAGTGTTCTTATTGTCCCCATTTTACAGCTGAGGAAGCTGAAGCAGACAGAGGCTGACTTGTCCAGGGTCACACAGCTAGCAAGTGTCTGAGGCCAGATTTGAGTTCAGATCTTTCTGACTTCAGGTCATATAGCTAAATAATGTCAGATAGAAAATTTTAAACCAGGACCTACCTCACCAAAGTCCAAATTTCTCTCCACATGATTGTAATTTCATAGACTATAGCCCTGTATTTTATCAATGAAGCAAGTAAAGTGTAGACAGGCCAAGAGTCTTATCAGAAGACACAAGGAAGTAGGGAGATGGGTTCGGATGGGAAGCCAAGACTGCTGAATCCAAAGCCAGAGCTCTAAACACTATCCTTCTCACTATAACTAGCATCATTACTATGATTGCTATTGTTAAGAAATTTCCAATGATACAGGACAGGACCATAGGATATTCTCAGGGCTCACACCTTCCAGTAACCATCAAACCACTCCACCCTACCCCCATTCCCAGCCTTGCTTACATGAACTTAAGAATACAGGAGATGATCCAGCCCCTGAAATTGGTCTCACTGCATCACCCTCCATCACTCCCTCTGCCTGTCACCATGGAAACCATTGATGAGAGAATTCTGTACCAAGTGAAGCCTGAAGGAAGATTGTCTAGTGCTTTGTTGGGGGAAGGGGAGGAATGCTCCCCTCCCCTCCTTTCCCTCAGAGTAGCTGGCCTCCTCTGCAGGTGATTTCTTGCTGGTTACTGGATATTTTGCTTGGAGACTGGTGAGAAAAGAGGCATGAGGGAAGGGGAGATAAAGGAAAATTCTGAACATCACATGTCGGCATAAGCATTTCTCTATAAATGTATATGTAGTAAAGCTAAACTCCTAGAAATGAGCTGGTGAGTGCTCCTGATTCTGTGTTGAGTCACTGATGGCTGGGTCTGTCTCCCTTGTGTGCCCAGCCGTCTTGATTGGTGGTCTATCTAGAAATCAGTGAGTGACCGAACATTCATGAAGCTCCTGCTCTATATCAGAGGCTGTGCTGGACATAAAGACAAAAAGGAAATGACCCCTGATCTCTGGAAACAGTTCAGGAGATCATACTTCCCACCTGACCCTGTTTGCCAATGGGGATGATAGCTATTACTTATATAACACTTCAAGGTTTGCAGAGTATTTTTGCAAATATTATCTCAATTAATCTTCATAACAACCCTGAGAGGTATTATTATTATACCCATTTCATAGCTAGGGAAACTGATACCAACAGAGGGAAAGTTACTTGTCCATGGTCATACAGCTAGTAAGTGTCTGAGGCTGGATTTGAACTCAGTTCTTCTTGGCTCCATGCCCAGTACTCTGTGCATTGTGGCAACCCCAGATGCCCCAGGAAGTTCATAAACTGGATTGGGACATAAGACACAGATACAAAAACTAGGCTCTATTAACAATGATCCATCAAATTATGTAGAGCTTTATACTTTTTGAAGAGTTCCTCTCCATTTTTTCAGGGATTCCTCTGAAGAGTCCTAGGAGGGAAGCAGAGAAGATGCTGTGGATTCCATTTTGCAGGTGAGTAACTTACTTTTCTCCAGGTTACACAGTAAGTCATTTGCAGAGGCCTGGTTTCAGCCCAGGTACGATGGCTCCTAGTCCAAGACTTTCCCACTACCACATACCTGCCTAATGAGGGGGCAGCTGCTCCTCCTACACCAAGGGCCCTGACAGCTGCTCAATTCCATTGGTCTCAGTTCCAATGGGTTAATGACGCCACTTGTCAAGTCCTCCTTTGGTCAAACCTCATTTGTAGTACTCTGGTCAACTCTGGGGACAGAGATTATGGAAGACATTGGTAAGAAAGGGAATGACCAGGATGGGTAAGACCTCAGGTGTCAAAGTCTGCAGGATGACAGCCCATAGACTTGTCAAGAACCAGATATTTCACTTATAGACTTGAAACTAGGTTATTAAATTTCTGACAGGCATGTTATGGAGATTGGACTTTCCAAGAATAAAGTCAGGAGCATCTACCTATGATGGACTTTCTTCCCTTATAGGGGAAATGTCAAAGGGCAAAATCCTAATTCCTCAGATGTTTCATTCTCATAAGGATGATAGAGGAGTCTTATGTCCTCTTGCCCTCCCTGCTCTTGCCTTAAAGAATTTCTCAGTGGGTAGGGAAATGATGAACTGACCATAGGAGGGGCTACCTTAAGGGGAGCAAGACCTCACTGACTGTTACCAATCCCTTTTTATGCCATCCAATGTGCCAGTGACTGCCATTGATCACATTCCTATCCTGGCCGAAGCCAATTTGGATGTTCTGACCAGGTCTAGGCACTGAGCTCATGATAGACCTTAATAAGATGTAGAGCAACTAAGGATAAGGAAGGTCTTAAGTCCACATTACATGAGGAAATAGTTAAAAGAATGTTCAGCCTCAGCAGGCAAGAGAGTCATATTTTAGTGTCTGAGGAGCTGATGGAGCAGCTAGGTGGCACAGTAGATAGAGCACCCTGTCCTGGAGTCAGGACAATCTGAGTTCAAATCCAGCCTCAGACACTTGTTAGCTGTGTGACCCTGAGAAAGTCACCTAACCTTGTCTGCCTCAGTGACAAGGAAATGGCAAATCACTTCAGTATCCATGTCAAGAAAACCCCAGATGGGGCCATGGAGAGTCAGACAGGACTGAAAAACCATTCACAACGACAAATATCTTGGAGAGTTAAACTTTTCTGGTTCATCACTTGGGAGTTAATAAATGTGGTGGCTATTTGTACAGCATTTTATGGTGTTTGACTTGAAAGTCCATCACAACCTAGCTCCTTCTACCTTCTACCTCCTTACACTTTACTCCCTCCAATACACTCAGTGACATCAGGTTACTTATTATTTCTTGCATAAGACCCTCCATCTCCAGACTCTGGTCATTTTCTCTGGCTGTCCCCCATGCCTGGAATACTCTCCCTCCTCTCTGCCTTTTGACTTCCCTACCTTCCTTTCAGTTCTAGCTGAAATTCCTTCTTTTCTCCTCCCCATCTTGGTGTAGCAGAAAGAAAGCTGACTCTGGAGTCAGAGGGTTTGGGGTCAAATCCTTCTCCATTGCTTATCAGCTGTGCAACATTGAGGAAGTCACCAAACCTTGTGGCCTTTAAATTCCTCTTCTGTCAAATGAGATGGTTGGATTAGAAGACCTCTGAGGTCTCTTTAGATCTATGATATTGCGAAGTTTTAATAGGAGATGGGCCTGGAACATGGGACAACCGTTTCAAGTCATGGCCACTGCCCTAAGTCAAGTAATTGGATTTTGCCTTTATCAGCTGGAACCACCTCCTGAAGAGCCAGAGAGGAAAAGTTTGGCTTTAGCCCTGCCCATCTGTGACTCTACAGGCATCTGTGGTGACCTAATTATCAGGTGTAACTGGCTGTCCTCCATTGCTGTCTAGTGACTCAGAAACATCTTGTGCCTGGCTTGATGAGATGATGCTTATCTTCGCTTTGAGAGGAGGCTCTCCCTGACCAAATCTGGTATTATCGAGCTATCTGCCTGCCTTGATCTGTGCTGCTAGGTAATACTGCAACCTCTCACAATGCAGCCCACGGTGATTGGAGAAAAGTTTTTGATTGATTTCAATCGGAGATGAAGTCAGAGCTATTTGTGTGGGTCCTTGTGGAAGATAAGAGTTAGGCTGCTCAGCAGAATCCTGCTTCTTTCTAGCATTCCTTCTTCCTTTAGGTTATTTACTGTTGCTCCTATGTATTCACATTGTATTTTCCTTTAGTGTATCTCTGAACATCTGCCATTTTTGTCTTTGCATCTCTAATAGCTAGCATAGTGCCAAATACAGAATTGGTACATAGTAAATAAATGCTTGTCTAATACGTGGGTGAGCTCTAACCCCCATAGGCATGGAACTGGGAGTCATAATCTAAAAGGCCTGGGATTGGAAATTTCAGGCTGTACAACATGCTGCTGCTTAGATGTATGAACTTGGACAAGTCTAGGACCCCGGTTTCTCTTCCATAAAGTAGGTTAGATGAGCTGGTTTCTAAAAGGCCCTTTTTACTCTAACTCCATGATCTTAGGATGCTACAATTCTCATTTCATAGATGAGGAAACTGAACCCCAGTGAGGGGAGCTGACTTACCCAATGTCATACAGGAAATACAAGGCAAAACCAAGACTTGAACCCGGGCTTTCTGCTGCCATGCCCAGCACTATACCCATGGCACTACTCTAGTTTCAAATCATACTGACATTGAATGGCTCCGGCATTAGCTTTGATTCTAGAACATTGTTAGAGGAAGGTGACTTGCCAAGAGACCAAAGAGTCCATGTCCAAAGTGGGGGACAATCATATACCATTGACTAGCAGCTCACCTGCTATTCAATAGCCTGGATAGAACCAATGTAGACAGCCCTTAAAAAGGGGAGGGGCTTTTGGCTTTGTCCTTTTGAGGAGGACAGAAAACTCAGAAAACCTGCTCAGAAAACTCCCCAGTTTCCTTGGGCCTGACTATGGGCTCTGTGGAGCTCTATACAGGGACCACATTAGCCTTGAAGAAGATGTGGAAGCTTGATCCCCATGACAGAGATGACCCAGCCCTGAGGTTGCCTAGGTTGTTTCCACCTCAATGAGAACATTTACATGGAAACACAGTTGTATCTGGTGAGTTTCCTTGGATAGCCCACTGAAGTTTGTGTAACACAGGATGTAGCTAAAATACTGAAATTTCACTGGGAATGTTATATGAGAAATGAACATTACTCTCATATTAAATAGCTGATTATTGCATTAGGATCAAGGTTTTTCCCCTTTTCTACTTCCCCATCCAGAAATTTCTCTTAGATATAATAAGATAGTAAAATAAATTCTAAGTTTAGGCTAATGGGTATATTCCTGCTCATTGTATTTGCTCAGACAGGTCCTGTGAAAATGTTGATCCTCCTGATTATCAAGACTGATGATTTGGAAATTAATGTCTCTTTGACCAAGATTTGAGTGACCTAAGTCAGATACCCCAAAATAGTGCACCTCCTATTTGATTAAACAATCAAAGGTGATGAGGAGGAGCCAAGATGGCGGAAAGGAAGTAGTAACCTCCCTGAGCTCCTCAGTCACTAAGTCTCAAAGGGTGAATCTGAGCAGATACTGGAGTGACGGAGCCCACTGGAAGACAGAGCATGGCAGAGTCCAGCCCAGGAGGTTGCCCAGTGTGTCCGGACAGGTTGAAGGCAGAGGGTTTGGGGTCTGCACAGCTCAGACCGAAGAGCAGACAAGCAGACTACACCAGAGAGAGAAAAAGCCCCAGCCTGCAGACTTACCAAGGATGAATCGAAGTCATCTCCCCTTCATCTCACTAAGGGAAGGAAGAGGTCATTGGAGCCAGGTAGAAGAGTTGGGCCCCCAGGGGAGAGAGCAGCTTCTCCGACTGCATTCGGCCACCAGCCTGGAAGGTTGGAGACTGCCTGCCTATATAATACAGGGGCTGGAATGGCAAAGTAAATTCTAGCTGCTCAGATCCTCTCATCCCTCCTTCATGAAGCAGAAAACCCAAAGATAAGTCTCCCACCCAGATTGAAATCCCAAGTTAATGGGAATAGCCCCAGGCTTGAGAGTCTCCAAGAAGGGGTGTAACTGAGACAGCCAAGAATCTGAAGAGAAGAGAGGGAGGGGTCCCAACAAGCCCCACTTCACCTCACCAACAAAAGCCTACTTATAGCCCAGGGGTATAGAGGCAGAAATCTGAAGTGGTTAGACTCACCCCCACTTACAAATCTACATTCCTCACTGACTTCCCTGACTTAGCCATAAACTAGCCACCCAGAGGTATTCAAAGTCAAGGATCAGGCCCTAAACTCAGCCTGAGAAACTAAGAAACAGGAAGTCACAATGGGAAAGAAGGAAGCTGAGAAGGAGAAGAGGAAGGGAAGAAAGTCTATTCCAGCCTACTATGCAGGGCATGAACAACCAAATACACAGGACAATATAGACTCTCTACCCACACCTGAGACCACAGAAGGAAACATGATCTGATCTCAAGCCCAAATAACATTCCTGGAGGAGCTTAAGAAAAATTTTAAAGACCAAATCAGGGAGGCAGTGACCAACTTGGAAAAACATCTCAGTGAAGTAATTGGAGAATTGGAGAAAATACCTCCCTAAAAAAGGAACTTCAAAAACTAACTGGAGACCATAATTCACTAAAAATTAGAAACAACCAAACTGAAACTCAGAACTCTATGATGCAACAAGAGTCAATCAAACAAAAAAAGATGATCGAAAAATTGGAAGAAAATGCAAAATATCTGACTGGAAAAATAACTGACCTAGAGAACAGATCCAGGAGAGACAACCTAAGAATTATTGGTATACCAGAAAGCCAAGATGAAAAACCAGCCTAGACAACATCATCCAAGAGATTGTCAAAGAAAACTGTCCTGAGGTCCTGGAATCAGAAGATAAAATAGCTATCGATAGAATTCACCGGACTCCTCCTGAGAGAGATCCCAAACTGAAAACACCAAGAAATATAGTAGCCAAATTCCAGAATTACAAGATTAAAGAAAATATTTGAAATATCATAGGGCAAGAGAGCTAGGACTACAACCAAGGATTAACTACCCGGCAAAACTGAGCATAATCTTTCAGGCAAGGAGATGGTCGTTTAATGAAATAAGAGACTTCCAGACTTTTCTGATGAAAAAGGCAGAGCTCAATAGAAAATTTGATCTCCAATTACAAGACTCAAGAAAGACATAAAAAGGTAAACAAAAGAAACACAGACTAACACATGCACAAGTGCACACACCCACAGCCACAAACACACGCTCATTACTTGGGATGCAACAAGAGCAAAATGTTCACATGCCTATATGTGGAGCTGATAACTGTCAATATTCGAAATCTTTATGATTATCATGACCTTCAAAAGGGTTATACTTAGATAGAGGGTGTGGGTATGAATGCACTAACCTGAAGCCTAAAAAAAAAGAAAAAAAAACTATTAAAGGGATCAAAGGGACTGTAATGGGAAAAAGGAAAGGATGAGATAGGAAAAGGTAAAGTATGCCATCTGAAGAGGCATTAAAACACACGATAGAAGAGGAGAAAGAAAGAGGGAGAGGAACATCATTTAAACACTATTCTCACTGGATCTGGTTCAAAGAGGTATCAAATTAATCAGTGAAGTTTAAGATTCTAATGTGAATAGACACATAAATTCATTAAATAGTGGAAAAGGAGGGAGAGGAACACTGTTTGAAATTTACTCTCATTGGTTTGGAATCAAACAGGGAGTAATTTACTCTGATAAGTATAAAAACGTATTCTGTCCTATAGATAGTGGAAGGGTAAGGGGGGCGAAAAGGAGGAGAATAAAGGGGAGGATTAGAAGGGAGGGAAACAGTAGTAAGGGGAGAGGGTAGGTTAAGAAGTGGGATCACTGGGTGGGAACGCTGAGGGAGGGGGGTGGTCAAAAGGGAAAACTTCAAGGAGGAGAAGGGAGGAGGAAGAAACAAAAACATAAACAGGGAAGGGAATAGGATGGAGGGGAATAGACAGATAGTCATCATTACTGTGAATGTGATTGGGATGAATTCTCCCATAAAACAGAGGCAGATAGCAGAATGGATTAAAAACCATAATCCTACAATATGCTGTCTACAAGAAACACATTTGAAACAAAGGGATGCCCACAGGGTAAAGGTAAAAGATTGGAATAGAATTTATTATGCCTCAGCTAAAGTAAAAAAAAAAAAGCAGGGGTAGCAATACTTATCTCAGATAAAGCAAAAGCAAAAATAGATCTAATTAAAAGAGATAAGGAAGGAAACTATATCCTACTAAAAGGCACCATCAAGAATGAAGCAATATAACTACTTAATATACATGCACCAAGTGGTATAGCATACAAATTCCTCAAGGAGAAGTTAAAGGAATTAGAGGAAGAAATAGATAGTAAAACTATACTAGTGGGGGACCTTAACCTCCCCCTTTCTCAACTCGATAAATCTAACCTCAAAATAAACAAGAAAGAAGTTAAGGAGGTGAATAGAATCTTAGAGAGACTAGATGTGATGGATCTCTGGAGGAAACTGAATGGGGATAAAAAGGATTTTACTTTCTTTTCAGAAGTGCATGGTACATACTCAAAAATAGCCCATGTACTAGGGCATAAAAACCTCACAATCCAGTGAAGAAAGGCAGAAATATTAAATGCATCATTCTCAGATCATGATGCAATAAAAATTATATGCAATAAAGGGCCATAGAAAGATAGACTAAAAACTAATTGGAAATTAAACAATTTAATCCTAAAAAATGGGTGGGTCAAACAAGAAATGATAGAAACAATTGATAATTTCATTCAAGAGAATGATAATAATGAGACAACATACCAAAATTTGTGGGATGTACTAAAGGCAGTTCTCAGGGGAAGTTTTATATCTCTGAGTGCATGCTTAATTAAAGCAGAGAGAAGGGAGGTCAGTGAATTGGATGTGCAGTTGAAAAAGCTAGAAAAAGAACAAATTGAAAATCCCCAATTTAGTACTAAATTAGAAATATTGAAAACCAAAGGTGAGATTAATAAAATTGACATTAAGAAAACTATTGAATTAATAAATAAAACTAAGAGCTGGTTTTATGAAAAAACCAACAAAATTGATAGACCCTTAGCCAATATGATAAAAAAAGAAAGAAGAAAACCAAATTATGAGTATCAGAAATAAAAAGGGTGAATCTACCTCCAATGAAGAGGAATTCAAAAAATAATGAGGAATAATTTTCCCAATTGTAGGCATATAAATACGACAATCTTAGTGAAATGGATGAATATTTACAAAATCACAAGTTGCCCAGATTAACTGAAGAGGAAGTGAATTACCTAAATAACCCCATCTCAGAAATTGAAATCAAACAAGCCATCAAAGAACTCCCTAGGATAAAATCTCCAGGGCCAGATGGGTTTACTAGTGAATTCTATCAAATATTTAAAGAACAATTGATTCTAATACTCTACAAACTATTTGGGAAAATGAGTGAAGAAGGAGTCCTACCAAACTCTTTCTATGACACAAATATGGTACTGATTCCTAAATCAGGAAGAGATAAACCATAGAAAGAAAATTATAGACCAATTTCCCTCATGAATTTAGACGCAAAAATTCTAAATAAAATTTTAGCCAAAAGATTCCAACAACTTATCACAAAAATAATACACTCTGATCAGGTAGGATTCATTCCAGGAATGCAAGGATGGTTTAATATTAGGAAAACTATCAGGATAATTGAGCACATCAACATAAAACTAGCAGAAACCACACAATCATCTCAATAGATGCAGAAAAGGCTTTTGAAAAAGTACAACATCCATTCCTATTAAAAACACTAGAAAGTATAGGAATAAATTGAGCCTTCCTTAAAATATTTAATAGCATCTATTTAAAACCATCAGCAAGTATTATATGCAATGGGGATAAACTAGAAGCCTTTTCAATAAGATCAGGAGTGAAACAAGGGTGTCCACTATCACCCCTCTTATTAAATTTGGTACTAGAAACACTAGCAGTAGCAATCAGAGAAGAAAAAGAAATCAAAGGAATCAAATTAGGCAAAGAAGTGACCAAGCTATCACTCTTAGCAGATGATATGACGATATACTTAGAGGACCCTAGAAAATCAAGTAAAAAACTACTTGAGACAATAAATAAATTTGGCAAAGTTGCAGGATATAAAATAAACCCACATAAATCCTCGGCATTCCTGTACATCTCTAATGAAACTCAACAGCAATAGATAGAAAGAGAAATCCCATTTAAAGTCACTCTAGACATTATAAAATATTTGGGAATCAACTTGCCAAAACAAACCCAGAATCCATATGATCACAACTACAAAACACTTCTCACACAAATAAAATCAGATCTAAATGTTGGAAAAATATCAATTGCTCACAGCTGGGTCAAGCTAATATAATAAAAATGACAATTTTACCCAAACTAAACTATATATTTAGTGCCATACCAATCAATTTACCAAAAAACTACTTTTTAGAGTTAGGCAAAATAATAACAAAATTTATTTGTAAAACAAACGGTCTAGAATATCAAGTGAATTAATGAAAAGAAATGTTAGGGAAGGTGGACTAGCTATGCCAGATCTTAATCTGTATTATACAGCAGCAGTCATCAAAACTGCTTGGTACTGGCAGAGGTGTAGAGTAGTAGATCAATGTAATAGCAGTTAATGAATATAGTAATCTATTGTTCAATAAACCCAAAGACCCTACTTTTGGGGATAAGAGTGCATTATTTGACAAAACCTGCTGGGAAAATTGGAATACAGTATGGCAGAAACTGGGCATAGACCATTATCTAACAAAATATACCAAAATCAAGTCTAAATGGGTGCATGATCTAGGTGTAAAGGATGATACTGTAAGCAATTTGGGAAAGCAAGGAATAGTTTACCTGACAGATTTGTGGAGAGGGGTAGACTTTAGGACCAAACAGGAATTAGAGAGCATTATAAAATGCAAAATGGATAATTTTGATTACATGAAATTGGAACACTTCTGTACAAACAAAGCCAATGTAACCAAGATCAAGAGGGAGGTGAGAAATTGGGAAAGAATTTTTACAACTTGTGTCTCTGCTAAAGGACTCATTTCTAAAATTTATAGAGAATTGAGCCAAATCTATATGAATACAAGTTATTCCCCAGTTGATAAATAGTCAAAGGATATGAACAGGCAGTTTTCAGAGAAAGAAATTAAAGATATCTATAAGTATATGAAGAAATGCTCTAAATCACGAATGATTAGAGAAATGCAAATCAAAACAACTCTGAGATACCACATCTCTCCAGTGATATTGGCTAAGATGACAAAACAAGAAAGTGACAAATCCTGGAGAGGATGTGGACAAATTGGAATACTAATACATTGCTGGTGGAGTTGTGAACTTATCCAACCATTCTGGTGAGCAATCTGGAATTATGCCCAAAGGATTATAAATAATTTCGTACCCTTTGACCCAGCAATACCACTTCCAATGTTATATCCCAAAGAGATCACAGAAGTGGGAGTAAGACCCATATGTACAAGAATATTTATAGCAGCCCTTTTTGTGGTTGCAAAGAATTGTAAACTAAAGGGGTGCCCATCAATTGGGGAATGGCTAAACAAGTTGTGGTATATGAATGTAATGGAATATTATTGTGCTATAAGAAACGAGGTGGTGACGGATTTCATAATTACCTGGAGAGACTTATACAAACTGATGGTGAGTGAGAAGAGTAGAATCAGAAGAAATTTGTATACAATCACAGACATACCATATCTGTGATGACCAATTATGACAGACTGGACTCTCTTCAGCAATGCAGTGATATAAATCAATCCCGAAAGACTCAGGAAAGAGAGAAATGTGCCATCCAGAGATATAACTAGAAAGAACTGCGCCTGAACCCTGATGGAAGCAAACTAAATGATCTTTTTCATTTCATTGTTTGGTTTTATTTCTTTTTTACCATCTTTCATCCCACCTAGTACAATACGCCTTTGTAATTGGAATAATGTCTAATTTGAATGTATTTGCAGGTCCTATACCGGACTATATGCTGTTGTGGGGGTAGGGGGGAGGGAAGTAAAGGAAATTTGAAAATCAAGGAACGATGGAATTGAATCTTGTTAACTGAAACTAAACTAATAAATTAATTAAAAGAAAAACAACCAGAGGTGATGAAGCATCCCTCAAGAATACCTCCTCTTTGTAGGGCTTATAAATTGTGACTCCACCACCATTTGGGGTCTTTTGTCTCAGAGGGATAACCAAATGACCATCCTTTTAATGACCACCTGCTGATCTTACTAATAAAATTATCAAATTACCCAGAATCTGTCTCTTGAACTTTTTAATTGTCACGATTATAACCAATAAATTTATATATTTAATGTAGTATAAATACATAAAGTACATGTAAAATGTAGGCATTTAGTCTACTGTATTCTATGCACTGTACCTAGCACAAAGTTTAAAAACAAGAACAACAAGATAAAACAAAACAATTCCTTGTCCAAGGACTTTGCAATTTTGTTGGGGGAGAGAAGATGTAGATATATGAGTACACACATATACAGACACACACACATATACACGTATACACACATACATATAAGTATGTATATGTATGTATGCAAAACAAGATATTATATAAATAAGCAAATTGATGAGTAAACTAATTAATAAGTAAACAATCAATCAAATAAATCACCAAACATTCATTAAGTACCTGCTATGATCTAAGCACTGTGCTATATGCTGGGGCTACAAAGAGATGAAAGACAGTCCCTGACCTCAAGGAGCTTGGAATCTAAAGGAGGAGACAACACACAGACAAACAGGTAAGAAACAAACTATGGCAGGATAAATAGGACATGGCTAGCAGAGGCGGGGAGGGTGCTGGAATTAAGAGGGGCTGAATAAGTCTTCCAATAAGAAATGTGATTTTACAACCAAATTACAAACAGATAAAGAAACAAATAAATAGGGAAGGAAAAGATTAATAAACAATAAATGAACAAGTAAATGCACGGTCTTTTGCTCGGTGCTGCCTTTCCAAATCCTCATACGGGTGGGGTGGGGGGGGGGGATCGTGCTCATTACCAATTACTCGTAAACCACACAGTGACACTTTCAGTTGTGAGAAGGATCACAGTGGGCTTCCTGTAGGAGGAGGCCCTTAAAATGAGCTTGGGCAGAAGCTCAAGATCCAAAGGGGCAGAGAGGAGAAAGGAGTAATCTCATTATGTTACTCCTTGTGAGCATCATGGTGGCACAGTGCATAGAGTGCTAGAACAAAGCCTGAGGTCAAATCCTGCCTCCTGACTCTTCTTAGCTGTGTGATCCTGAACAAGTCCCTTAACCCATCTCAGCCTCAGTTTCCTCTTCTTCAAAGTAAGGAAAATGATAGTACTCACCTCATAAGGTGCACTCAGATCTTACAGATCAATAACAATAATAATAATAATAACAATCCTAATCTTAATAAAAATAGTCCTTGGTTGAACAGGGAATGGACAGCATCCTGTTCGACCAAGCTAACACCACCCTGGAGTTCCCAATGCATTTTGAGCTCCCTCTTTCATATAGGAATGTAAATAGTTCAACTTTGATGAGTTCCTTTTGATTTCTTTTCCCTGATTACCTTCTCAGGCATCTCTTACTTCTTGCGTCTGGATGTCAAATTTTCTATTCAACTCTGGTTTTTCCCTCAAGAATGCTTGAAAGTCCTCTATTCCACTGAATGACCATATTTTCCCCTGAAACAAAATACTCAGTTTTGCTGGGTAGGTGACCCTTGGGTTCATTCCCAGTTCTTTTGCCCTCTGGAATATCATATTCCATGCCCTTCGATCCCTCAGTGTAGATGCTGCCAGGTCCTGGGCTATTCTGATTGTGTTTCCACAATATTGAAATTGTTTCTTCCTGGCTGCTTGTAGTATTTTCTCCTTGATCTGGGGATTCTGGAACCTGGCTATAATATTCCTGGGAGTTTTCTTTTTGGGATCTTTTTCAGGAGGTGATCTGTGGATTCTTTCAACCTCTATTTTGCCCTCTGGATCTAAAACATCAGGGCAGTTTTCCTTGAGAATTTCTTGAAGGTGATTTCTAGGTTCTTTCCTTGATCATGGCTTTCAGGTAGTCCAATAATTTTTAAATTGTCTCTCCTGGATCTATTCTCCAGGTCAGTGGTTTTTCCCATGAGATAGTTCACATTGCCTTCTAATCTTTCATTTGTTTGGATCTGCTTAACAGCATCTTGATTTCTCATAAAGTCACTAGCTTCCATTTTCTCCAGTCTAGCTCTGAAGGAATGAATCTCCTCAGTGAACTTTTGAGATTCTTTTTCCATCTGGCAAATTCGACTTTTTAAGGCATTCTTCTCCTCATTGCCCTTTTGGGCCTCCTTTGCCATTTGAGCTAGTCTATTTTTTAAGGTGTTGTTTTCCTCAGTCAGGCTGTTGACCCTCATTTCATACTTTTCCTGCATCCTTCTCATTTCTCTTTCTAATTTTTCCTCCACTTCTCTTATTTGATTTTTAAAGTCCTTCTTAAGGTCCTCTATGGCCTGCAACCCACTCATGTTTTCCCCTGGGGCTTTTGGAGCAGGACTTCTGACCTCACAGTCCTTTTCCCGCTCTATGCCCCCAAAATAGGAGTCTAGGGTTGCATTTTTCTGTTTCCTTTGCCTTGGCATGTTGCCACTTAATTGCTTGACTTTTGGGCTTGTTGCCACACTATGGCTTTAAGGCCAGATAGAGGAATTTTCGTCCCAAACGTGTGGGGGGCAACTTCCGTTTCTGGCAAGCTATAAACCCACCCACAACTTCCACCCTAGATCACAATCCAGATCCAGGGAGGTTAAAGCAAGAGCGATTACCCCCCAAGACTGATCGCTGGATCTCCCCACAATATTGTAGGCTGGGAGCCAGAAATGCCTCTGAAAACTACAAAATGGAGTGTCTCCTCAGCGGCTTCTAGCCCCCAGGGGAGGGAGCTGACGCATCCCCAATACAGGTCCCCAAAGTCCATAGGACACTAACCTCTTACTTTGTCCTAGGCAAGTCTATGTTGATAATTCTGGCGTCTCCACAGTTCCTGGTGTTCTGGGGTTCCTCCAGCCGGCTGCTGGCCTGCTGCCTGGGGCTAAACTCGGCTCACGTGGACCTGGGCTCGGCTCGGCTCCTGCGCTCTCTGGCTCCCAGACCACTGCGCTGGTCCTTCCTGCAGGGTGCTGGGCTGTCCTCAGCGGGAGGTTAGCTTCTCTGTGTCGTTCTGTGGGTGCTGGGGCTCCAGAAGATTTTCAGAGTCCTTTTTTACATAGTTTGTGGAGAATCTGGGGGCAGAGAGGCTTGGACGAGCTGTTTCTACTCCGCCATCTTGGCTCCGCCCCGAGCTCCCTCTTTCAAGAGGAGAAAAAGGAATTGATCATAGGCACCAGAAATCCTGCCTAAGACCTCTGAGGGTGTTAGGAAGCTGGGATCTGAGAGGTGATGTAGTGAATGCCTCTTGAAGCTTTCAAAAGCATCAGGAGGAGACTGAGGCTCCACTTTTTTAGTTCCCTCCAGAAGAGATTTGTAGCTAAAAGAGTTTGGGTTCAAGGTAATCAAGTGGTAATTGTATGTATAGGGTAAGCATCCAGGTCCAGAAGTTCTAGGGATGTGCAGGTAATGCCTCCAACACAATCAGGGAGGATAGGGGCTTCTCAGATCCTGGAGACCATTTAGAGGAAGCTCTTTCACACTCCCCTGAAAGAATGGGCCAAGTTCTATCCCAGCCCCTACCTTCACTGCCAACTGATAAAATGGAAAATATCAGTTGTGGACCTTCTTTTAGCCAACTCCAAACTTCTCAGTGTTTCTTCCTTTTCTTTCTCCTTCTCAAAGCTCACGTTTCCAACTCGTCTGAGTCCTAGACCCTGATGTCTCCTGTGGGATGTGATGATTCATCAGTCACCTCAACTCTCATCTCATGTAAGCTCTCACTTTCTGAAGTTCATGTGTTAGGGGAGACATTCCCAAATTCATTCCCAGACTCCACATTTCCCATTACTCCATTTCTGGTCCCCTTCCCCATCTCTTCCTCTTGGCACCAGATATCAATTTACTCCCATTTCAGGCCTGGGAGCTTGTCCTGTTTGTCCTCATACCCCCAGTGCCTGCCACAATTCTTGGCATGTATGCTCGGCGCCTGATTGGTCTCTTGGACCCCAAGAAGCCATATTGCTTCCCTCTTGGTTTGCAGATTTCTCACCATAGGTTCTTTGTCTAGTTTCCGTTCCTTTCTCAGGCCCTGATCTCTTGATTCATTCTTTCTCCCCCCTGGGTGCCAGATCTCTTTTTAGGTCTGGGAAATTCTATTGCCTGAGAATCTAAGTTCTTCTATCTTCTGGGACCTAGATATTGGCCTAGAAATGAATTCAGCAAGGATTTATTAAGCACTTACTGTGTGCTCAGCACTGTCCTTGGAATTGGGGCTACAAAGACAGACATGAGTCTGTGCCTTCCCTAAAGGAGGGAACTATTTCTAACCCATGTTTTGTATCTCTCAGACCCTGGCTCTCTCCCCATTTTTTGGAATCAGATAATAGACAACTTCCTATTGAGGTCTAAGAATCTTCAAAGCCCCAGAAGTCATCTGTCTGTCTGTCTGTCTCTGTTTCTGTCTCTGGCTCTTCTTCTTATGTAACTGGGACCTGCCATATAACTTAAACCCCTTGAGACCTTCAGCTCTACTCTGAAGCCAGGTGGCTCTTTTCTGTCTCCTTCTCCTCTCTGGAAGCTGAGCCCTCATCAAGGCTCCTCTTGGACCCCAGTTCTCTCACCTCTCAGGTACTGGCCCAGTTTCTCACTCCTTCCATATCTCACTAGCCTTCCAGAAATCAGTTCTGTTGATTTCATTCTCTATCCCCTCAAGGATCCTAAGATTGATGCTCTTAAGGTCCAGACTCCTGGTTCCCCAGGTCCAGTTACAGCTTCCCTTGTGGGGCTCAGATTTCTTCTTTCTTTTAGTAACCAGTTGTTACTCCTCTCTGATATGGGGGATGCAACTTCAACTGATCTCTGTCACCTGATCTTCACAATCCTGACCTCCAATTTTCCAAACACTGTTTAAAAAAATTCTCTCTGATTCCCTTAGGCATAGGCTGTGGCCTAACCTGATTTTCTTTTTTGTTCAGATTTTAGTTCTCAAATTCCCTCCAGACACTGTTTAATTTTCCCTCTGGGCTTTAGGTCTTGACCAAGGCTTCTGGATCCTTCAGAAATCAATATTCTCATTGTCAGTTCTCTCTCTGTCTCTGGGCCCAACATCCTTACATAGCTCTTTTTGTAGAGCTCAAATCTCCCCGTCCCTTCAGGAACAAGCTTACTCAAATCTAACTCACATCCTGCATTAGACCCAGAATAGCTGGCAGTTCCACTCTCCACCAACCATATCCCCCATGTCCACTTGTCACCGACACTTAAATCACATGATCTCTTCACTAAGTTAACACTTAAATGAAAAGATGCCTCAAATTATACTTCTTTGCCTTAATAGATTGTCAGCTTTGGAGGGAAGGCTCTAGCTTATTATTTCTTAGGGTGTGCTCCACTGTTTCATGGAGAATTGGTCCTCAATGAATTAGAATTGATTTTTAAAAATTGAATTTTGTGCAGGGAAACAATTGGTGTAAAGTCTAAGGGAGAGAGTGGCAAACATTAAGGGAAGTGACTTAAGGAAATCAGCTGAGGAAGGGAAGGTGGGTGATGGGAGATGACACTTCTCCTTGCTCCTATTACGGAATGTAATCCTCCATACTTTGAAAAACATAGAATCCAAGGACATCAGAGGGAAGAGAGCATTCAGAATGTGGAAACTGGAATCTAGAACTGTAGCTGCAAGCTCCCCAGCATACCCAGGGGAGCTGCCAACACAGGTGCTCAGATCTGCTTTTCTTTTTCTTTTTTTTTTTATTGAACAAATGCTTTATTAACTTCTGGTTTACATCATTCATTTCCACCAAATTTTGGGTTACAATTTTTCCCCCATTTTCCCCTACCCACCACCCCAGTATACCTGTCCCACTAGATATCCGCTCATCCAATTTGCTCTCTCCCACATCTTCTCCCATACCCCCTTCGACTTTGCCATTAGGGCAAGGTGAATCTCTGAGCCCCAATGCCTGGACATCTTATGAAACATTTAATTTTAAAACTTCGATTTTCAGATCTATTCCCTTCCTCCCTTGTCACCCACTTCCTTTGGGAAGATAAGCCATTCAGTATGTGTTGTACATGTATAGCTATGCAAAACATTACCATAGTAGATATATTGTAAAAGACTGCTTATATTTCCCTCCCACCCATCTCACATCCCACCTGGTCCATTCCCTACTTTGATCCTGTCCCTCTTCTAAAGTGGGTACTTCCAACCTCCCCTCCCCCTAGAATGCCCTCCAATCTATCACCCCCCTCTCATCACCCTTTCCCCTCCTCTCCTGCAGGGTGAGATATCCCATTAAGTATGTATGTGATTCTCTCCTTGAGACAACTTCAATGAGAATATGCTTTTGCCTTTTTGCCTTCCTGTTCTTCCCCTCCCCTGCAACCCCTTCCCCTTGCCTCTTCTACATGAGATAGTTTACCCTACCCTATCTCTCCCCATCTCCTCTTGCCACTTTCCTCTCTCACCTCTTAACTTCACCCTTTAAGAATCATCCCTTCCCAACAAATTCAACCTGTGCCCTCTATCTGTGTATACTTGTAAACATATGCCCATATAACCTTCTTCAATTATTTTCATAATGAGAAAGGTTTCATCAGACACAGTTATTGTTTTTCCATGTAGGAATGTAAATAGTTCAACTTTGATAAGTTCATTTTGATTTCTTTTCCTTGATTACCTTCTCAAGCATCTCTTGCTTCTTGTGTATGGATGTCAAATTTTCTATTCAACTCTGGTTTTTTCCTCAAGAATGCTTGAAAGTCCTCTATTCCACTGAATGACCATATTTTCCCCTGAAACAAGATACTCAGTTTTGCTGGGTAGGTGACCCTTGGCTTCAATCCCAGCTCATTTGCCCTCTGGAATATCATATTCCATGCCCTTCCATCCCTCAGTGTAGAAGCTGCCAGATCCTGTGCTATTCTGACTGTGTTTCCACAATATTGAAATTGTTTCTTCTTGGCTGCTCAGTGTATTTTCTCCGAGATCTGGGAGTTCTGGAACCTGGCTATAATATTCCTGGGAGTTTTCTTTTGGGGATCTTTTTCAGGAGGTGATTGGTGGATTCTTTCAACCTCTATTTCCCCCTCTGGGTCTAAAACATCAGGGCAATTTTCCTTGAGAATTTCTTGAAGGATGATTTCTAGGTTCTTTCTTTGATTGTGGCTTTCAGATAGTCCAATAATTTTTAAATTATCTCTCCTGGATCTATTTTCCAGGTCAGTGGTTCTTCCCATGAGATATTTCACTTTGCCGTCCATTATTTCATTTGTTTGGCTCTGCTTAACATCATCTTGATTTCTCATAAAGTCACTAGCTTCCATTTGCTCCAGTCTAACTCTGAAGGAATGAATCTCCTCAGTGAGCTTTTGAGATTCCATTTCCATCTGGCAAATTTGGCTCTTTAAGGCATTCTTCTCCTCATTACCTTTCTGAGCCTCTTTTGCCATTTGAGTTAGTCTATTTTTTAAGGTGTTATTTTCCTCAGTCAGGCTGTTGACTGTCATTTCATACTTTTCTTGCATCTTTCTCATTTCTCTTCCCAATTTCCCCCCCACTTCTCTTATCTGCTTCTTAAGGTCCTCTATGGCCTCTGGCCAGCTTGTATTTTCATTTGGGGCTTTTGGTGCAGGAGTTCTGACCTCACAGTCCTCCTCCATACTGTGATCCTCTTTGCCCCTAAAATAGGAGTCCAATGTTGAATTTTTCTGTTTATTTTGTTTCCTTTGCCTAGGCATATTGCCACTTAATTACTTGATTTTGGGGCTTGTTGCCACAGTAGGACTCTGCCACCAGACCAGAGAGCTTCCGTCCCAAACGTGGGGTCTTCACAACTTTCGCAGGTTGGGTGGCCTCTGTAGAGCCTCCACCCTCTCTGGTAAATTGGATACCGACCCCAACCCCCACCCCCAGACCACAATCCAGATCCAGGCAGTTTAAAGGAAGAGCAATTAATCCCCAGACTGATTGCTGAATCTCTCTACAGTTCGTAGACCAGGAGCTAGAGCTGCCACTGACACTGCAAAATGGCTTCTGTGCCGCGTTTCTTCAGCAGCTCTTTGCCCCTAGGGGAGGAAGCCGATGTATTCCCCAAATACTGGTCCCAAAGTCCATAGGGCACTAACCTCTTACTTTGTCCTAGGCATATCTGTGCTTATAATTCTGGAATCACCACAATTGCTGGTGTTCTGGGGTCCCTCCACCCGGCTGCTGGCCCAGCCACCCTAGAGCTAAAACCTTGGCTCAAGCAGGCCTGGGCTCAGCTCCCAGAGTGCTGAGCTGTTGGTTCCCAGCATGCTGTGCTGCCTGCTCTCAGAGGGATGATCTTGCCACTCCCTGCAGGGATGCTGGGTTCTCCTCATCGGGAGGTTAGCTTCTCTGTTTAGTTCTGTGGGTGCTGGGGCTCCAGTAGTTGATTAGAGTCCCCCTTTACATTGTTTGGAATTTGTGTGGGGAGGAGCACCTTGGAAGTGCTGTTTCTACTCAGCAATCTTGGCTCCACCCCCCTAGATATGCTTTTCTAAAGGAAAGCAACTCAAAATGGGTTAACAAGCTTACTTTAATCAATCAAACATATATCGTTTACCTAGTTCAGGGGAAAAAGGTCAGCACCCCGAACTTCAGAGTATACAGAAAGAAGTTACAAGACAGAGAAACAGATCAAGCAGACAGGCTTCCAAACCGTGCAACCATTAGATCAACACCAAACCACAGTTACCAGAGAGGGAAGAAGCATCAATATCTGGGTTTTTCAAAGCTGGAGGGCTCTCAATGCTTTCCCAGGGTCTTTTCTGGTCAAATGACACAGCTTTTCTCAAAGTGAGCCCCAAATGCAAAGCCTTACATCAGGGATTATATAGCCTTCCCCTGGGTCAGAGAATGTAACCACCTTCTTGACCCACTGCCCAATCACACAGCATCAAGGTGTGGGCATTCCTGAAAACCAAGCCTCCTGCCACAGGCTCCATGTGACCACATTCAGCCTATTAGGGGGCAGAGTATATTTTCAAATCAAGGAAGGTCTTGAGTCTCTTAAGTCAATCAAAGGGCCTAGGGGCAAGGAAGATCTTTAAATTTTCATTTCCATTACCAGAACCTAGAGAGTCCTTAGAAGGTAGAACAGTCAGTGTCAGAAATTGAAAGGATCTTAGAACTAAAAATTCCAGAGCTAAGAGGGACCTTAGAATATAGAATTTAGAATTAGGAGGAACTTGAGAACAGAGAATATCAGAAGTGAGAAGTTTATAACATGTTACCTAAACAGTCTCACTCAATCCCACAAACACTTATCAAATTCATCCTATGCTCATGGCCATGAACTGAATTCTATAGAGAGTTCACACCAAGATTGCTTTCAAGGCATTTAAACATTCATCTAGGGGCAGGGGTGGGGAACCTGTGGCCTCGAGGCCACACTTGAGGACCTACAGGGCCACATATGACCTCAAGGATACCCCTGACCTAGGGCAAAGACTTGTACACACATAATGATGGTGCCTGAGAGACTGAGACCCTTGAAAAGAACAGCCCAGGGCCCAGGGCTCTGAGCTGTCTGAGGAGGAAGAGTCCCCCCTGTTAGCTGAGAGCTCAGGAAGGCATCCTGAAAGAAGTACCTGAATTATGAAAGACATCAACTACAGACATGGAGGGGTGATGGAGTCTCATGTCAGGGAGGGAGGAAATGGGAGCAAAACCCCAGATATCAGCAAGGGTAGATAAAGAACAGGGAGTGGAGAATATATTTGGTGGGTTTTATGATGTTTTTGACACATAGGGCATCTGTAACATCATTGTGTACAAGTGCATATATACCAAGGAACTCCCAGGTGAGGAAATTCCCCTTCACCAATGCTAGTCATCAACTTTTCTGAAACCTTTACTTTTAGAGAGTTGAGTACTAATTAAATGATTTCCCTAGATTCATACAGCCAGTTTGTGGCACTTATGTCTTTCTAATTGCTGTTTCACTGTTTCATGTCTGTGGTCTAGCTTGTCCCTACCCATCCTACCCATCTTTCATACAGCTTCCCAAGTCACCTTGCTGAACCGGTATGGTCATATCATTATTTTGCTCGTGCATGCATGTGAGCACGTGCGCGCGCACACACACTCACACACACACACACACACACACACACCACACCACACACACCACACACACACACCACACGCACCACACACACACCACACACACACACACACACACACACACACACACACACACACACACTATTTCACTTTCTCCCTCAGATATCAATTTTCATTTATACTTCATTTATTTTACACTTCCATTTTGTTTTTGCACATTGTCTCTCTTTTTAGAATGTGAACTCTAAAGACTGGGGCAATGGTTTTGCCTTTCTTTGTATCTCAGTCCTCAGTACAGTGCCTGACACATGATTAATCTCTGTTGATTGAAATATAGTAAGATCTTGCCTCTGGCCCTAACTGCTCCCCACAGTGCTCTTTGACCCCATAACATCAGGCTTCTTGTGTTCCATGAATAAGTCAGTCCATCTCTCGACTCTGGGAAGTTTATCTGAGTGTCCCTTATGCCTGGAATGGCACACTCCTCCTCTGTGCCTCTTATTTTTCTGGCCTTACCTCCAGTCCCATCTAGAATCCCACCATTTATGCACCTTTTTAATACCTTCTATCTGTTAGTCATTGCCCATTCATTCTTCGAATAGTGTATCCTCACATATTTGGTTGAATGTTGTCTCCCCCAGTATACTGTGAGTTGTTTGAGGGTAGGGTCTGTAAAAAGTAAAAAGTAAACTTTTGGCCTCTTTTTGTATCCCCAGCTCTTAGCACAGTGCCTAGCATGTAGAAAATACTTAATAGATGATTTTTGACTGACTGATTTAGAACATAGAACATTGATTGGCAGAACTGGAGAGAAACTTGAAGTCAGATAGTAAAATGTTTTCATTTTTTACTAATTAGGTAACTGAGTCACAGAATGAGGATGAAGTCTTTATTCAGGTTCTTACTGATGCAATAATGTTTTGATCAGCACACCAGATTTGTGGTCTTTTTCTTTTTTTTTGTTTGTCAGGTTAAAGGCTCACCTGAGGTCTATGTTTGAAAATTGAATTAATGCTTGATTAATCTTCCAACTTATAATTTTCATAATAAAGTCAAGCTTTTGGATTTATAAGATGGGCTAGTCATTCCATCTGGGAGTCCTGACTTCAAACTGTGCTGGAGTGAAGAGTTATAGGTCATGACAATTTCCAAAGATTAATTGGCATGTTTGGTACCTGCAGAGGGCAGCTGGATTTAGAGTTAGGACATATAATATGATATAATAGAGTAACAGCATAATGAATTACTTCAATACATAAAAAATTGAAATTTTATTTCTCATGAGTATTCTTTATACAAGTATAGACTGAAATCCCTAGGAATCTTAGAATCACAGCACCTCACAATCTCAAAAATGGAAGGGACCCTACTGGCCATCAAGTTTAACCCATATGTGAAAATAATTCCCACCATAACATATAAGACAAGTATATGCCTGTTTAAAATTGGTATGGCCAAAAGCATTCAGTGGTCAGTTCTTAGTTAATGAATCCCTTCCAGATTAACTAGGCTGTTGCTTGGGAGATAGATGGTTCTCCTATCACCAAATTCGTACTTGAAACCTTTCCATCATGGTAGGATCGTCCGTAGTTGGAAATTCTCCAGCACAACCTTTAAGAGCAAGTTCAAAACTCATACCACAAGGAAGTTCCCTTAGATAAGGACATTAGTGGACACACACGCACACACACACACACACACACACACACACACACACACACACACACACACACCTAAGCTAGGAGACCAGAGTATAACCAAATAGTTCAATAGTGAAACTATTCATTGATAGAGGTTATTGTTGATTATCCCTGGGGTTTGTAGCATTCTGTTTCTAGATTTTTTTCATAGATTCATTATCCAAAGCTGACCTATGGTGGAAACAATATAAATAACAACCCTTCGGATGTATTTGTTTGATCAGTATTTTAGGACAAATACCTTGATTAATTTTTCTTCGTTGAATAAGCCTTTTTTTTCTTTTTTTAATTTTTTTTAACAAATGTTTTATTAACTTCTGTTTTACATCATTCATTTCCACCAGATTTTGTGTTACAATCATTTTCCCCCAGTTATTCCCCTACCCAACCTCCCAGAATAGCAGTCCCACAAGATATCGCTTCCTCCAATCTGCTCTTTCCCATACCTTCTCCCATACCCCCTTCGACTTTTCCATTAGAGGAAGGTGAATCTTTGTGTCCCAATGCCTGCACATCTTATCTCACAATTATAAGCAAAAGAGTATTAATAATAGTATTTATATAAATTTGAAACATTTAATGTTAAGACCTCGAATTTCAGATCCATTTCCTTCCTCCCTTGTCACCCATTCCCTCTTGGGAGATAAGTAATTCAGTATATGTTGTACATGTCTAGCTATGCAAAACATTACCATAGTAGATATATTGTACAAGGCTGCTTATAATTCCCTCCCACTCATCCCCACCCCCACCTGGTCCATTCCCTACATGATCCTGTCCCTCTTCTATAGTGGGTACTTCCAACCTCCCCTCCCCCCAAGGATGCCCTCCCTTCAATCATCCCTCCTCTCATCCCCCTTCCCCCTGTTCTGCTGCAGGTTGAGATATCCCATTTAGTATGTATGTCATTCTCTCCTTGAACCAAATTCAATGAGAATGTGGATTTGCCTTTTTTTTCCCTTCCTATTCTCTCCCTCCCTTGCAACCACTTCCCTTTGCTTCTTCTACATGAGGTAGTTTACCCTACCCTGTCTTTCCCCATCTCCTCTTGCCACTTTCCTCTCTCACCTCATAATTTCATCCCTTGAGTATTCTCCCTTCCCAACAAATTCAACCTATGCCCTCTATCCATATACACACACATTCACATATGTATTCATAGGACCACACACCCTTCTTTCATTATTTTCATAGTGAGTAAGATATCATCACTCACAGTTATTGTTTTTCCATATAGGAATGTAAATAGTTCAACTTTGATAAGTTCCTTTTGATTTCTTTTCCCTGATTACCTTCTCAGGCATCTCTTGCTTATTCTGTCTGGATGTCAAATTTTCTATTCAATTCTGGTTTTTTCCTCAAGAATGCTTAAAAGTCCTCTATTCCACTGAATGACCATATTTTCCCCTGAAACAAAATACTCAGTTTTGCTGGGTAGGTGACCCTTGGGTTCATTCCCAGTTCTTTTGCCCTCTGGAATATCATATTCCATGCCCTTCGATCCCTCAGTGTAGAAGCTGCCAGGTCCTGGCTATTCTGATTGTGTTTCCACAATATTGAAATTGTTTCTTCCTGGCTGCTTGTAGTATTTTCTCCTTGATCTGGGGATTCTGGAAACTGGCTATAATATTTCTGGGAGTTTTCTTTTTGGGATCTTTTTCAGGAGGTGATTGGTGGATTCTTTCAACCTCTATTTTGCCCTCTGGATCTAAAACATCAGGGCAGTTTTCCTTGAGAATTTCTTGCAGGGTGATTTCTAGGTTCTTTCCTTGATCATGGCTTTCAGGTAGTCCAATAATTTTTAAATTGTCTCCCCTGGATCTATTTTCCAGGTCAGTGGTTTTTCCCATGAGATATTTCACATTGCCTTCTAATCTTTCATTTGTTTGGATCTGCTTAACAGCATCTTGATTTCTCATAAAGTCATTAGCTTCCATTTGCTCCAGTCTAACTCTGAAGGAATGAATCTCCTCAGTGAACTTCTGAGATTCTTTTTCCATCTGGCAAATTCGACTTTTTAAGGCATTCTTCTCCTCATTGCCCTTTTGGGCCTCCTATGCCATTTGAGCTAGTCTATTTTTTAAGGTGTTGTTTTCCTCATTCAGGCTGTTGACCCTCATTTCATACTTTTCCTGCATCCTTGTCATTTCTCTTTCCAATTTTTCCTCCACTTCTCTTATTTGATTTTTAAAGTCCTTCTTAAGGTCCTCTATGGCCTGCAACCCGTTCATGTTTTCCCTGGGGCTTTTGGAGCAGGACTTCTGACCTCACAGTCCTTTTCCCGCTCTATGCCCCCAAAATAGGAGTCTAGGGTTGCATTTTTCTGTTTCCTTTGCCTTGGCATGTTGCCACTTAATTGCTTGACTTTTGGCTTGTTGCCACACTATGGCTTTAAGGCCAGATAGAGGAATTTTCGTCCCGAACGTGTGGGGGGCAACTTCCGTTTCTGGCAAGCTGTAAACCCACCCAGGACTTCCACCCTAGATCACAATCCAGATCCAGGGAGGTTAAAGCAAGAGCGTTTACCCCCCAAGACTGATCGCTGGATCTCCCTACAAATTTGCAGGCCAGGAGCTGGATCTGTCTCTGAAGACTACAAAATGGCGTTTGTCCTCAGTGGCTTCTAGCCCCCAGGGGAGGGAGCCAACGCATTCCTCCAAAAACAGGTCCCAAAGTCCATAGGACACTAACCTCTTACTTTGTCCTAGGCATGTCTATGTTGATAATTCTGGAGTCGCCATGGCTGCTGGTGTTCTGAGGTTCTTCCAGCTGGCTGCTGGCCCTGCCGCCCTGCGGCTAGAACCTCGGCTCACGTGGACCTGGGCTCCGCTCGGCTCTGCTTCCTGTGCTCTTCGAGTTGCTCTCTGCCGGCTCCCAGACTGCTGCGCTGGTCCTTCCTGCAGGGCTGCTGGGCTGTCCTCAGCAGAAGGTTAGCTTCTCTGTGTTGTTCTGTGGGTGCTGGGGCTCCAGAAGTTGTTCAGAGTCCCCTTTTACATAGTTTGGGGGGAATCTGGGGGCAAAGTGGCTTGGATGAGCTGTTTCTACTCCGCCATCTTGGCTCTGCCCCTAAATAAGCCTTTTAATACATAGGCCATATCAAAAAAGCCTCAATAATTGGGCTAGCTGTGAAGAAAGCTGTTCTGAATTAGTGCAAGTTGATTCTTCTTGCTGACCGTCAATTTCCCATGTAAGTGAAGTGATTGTATTTGAGTACCGGGACCCTCCTTTCTTACATTCTATGATTGTATGAATGGCTCTCAGGCAGCTTGGGTGATGCAGTGAATAGAGTGCTTAGCCTGGAGACACAGCTTCCAAAGTTCAAATCTGGCCTCAAACACTTACTACCATGTGATCCTGGACAAGTCACTTAACCCTGTTTGCCTCGATTTCCTCATCTGTAAAATGAACTAGAGAAGGAAATGGCAAGCCAGTCTATTATCTTTGCCAAGAAAGCCCAAAATGGCTCCTGAAGAGTCTACATGACTGGACCAACAATGTCAATGGAATATATGTATATATATATATATATATATATATATATATATATATATATATATGTATGTATGTATGTATATATATAAATAATATAAATATAAATAAAAAATAATATATATATACATATATATATATATATATATATTTAAGTAAACCACTTTTAGAGAAATGAAGTTCGACTAATTCCAGTATATAAGTCAACTAGAGAGTGATGCCTTGGAGTGAAGATTTGACAGGGAGTCAAAGAGCCCTGGGTTCAAATTTTGGCACTTCACTTTCTATTTGTGATTTTCTTAATTTCAGTTTCCTCATCTCTAAAATGGGTTTGGGTTTCTGACAGACTAAATGAACTGCACAGTTCATAAATTTTCTATGCCGTGAGTTGCTTTTGCCCAGTTTGGATGCTTGGCATCATAGCTTGGCTCGAGGCAGCTAGTACATTAATTGTGGCTATTGGCTTCACCAGTCACACAGAAGAGACTTTGTGACATATTGTAGAGCAGCAGGCTTAAAGTCAGGAGGAGCAGCCGCTAAACAACAGGACAGTCACTTCAACCTCTCTCAAACTCAGTTTCCTCCCCCATAAAATGGTGATCACAATACATACAGTAGCTATGTCATTGTTATTTTAAGTCTCAAATAAGATTGTGTATAATGCCCTATATAAATGCCAACTTTTCTCATCATGAATGAAAGGAAAAACATTTATGTGTCAACTGTATGCCAAACACTGTGGTAAGGCAGAAATGGAGTATTCAAGTATTAATGTATACACATCATTTCCAAGAAGCATGCATTCTAGTAAAAAGAGACAAAACAGATAGGAGGGTTCAGATGCAGGCTAGAAGGCAAGTCTGGAGGGTACATCCATAGTAGGATGTGTGGCACAGCCCGGGTCTGTAAAAGATTAGATCATTATTTCCTCTTCTTAGTTCTGTATGGGAATTGACAAAGACAAAGGTCATTATCCCTCTGCTTTGTAAATTTCATTTTTTTATAATCAATTTAGGGTTTTCAAATTAAATTCTCTTTTTGGGGAGCATTAATTTAATTTAGTTTTTTTAAGATATCTTCTGTTTTTACATCATCAGTGGTTTCCTAATATCCTTCTACTTCCTACTCTGAAAGTCATCTCATATAATAAACAACTTTTAATGACAAAAAAACTAAAAGAAAGAGGAAGAAATCAGGAAAAGCAATCAATTTACTGAAAAAGGCTGAAACCCTATGTGATGTATAACACTTGTGGCCCTCTCACCTCCATACAGGGTTGGGTTGGGGGAATATCCTTTTTGTCTCTTCATGTGAGTCCTTCTAGATTTTTATAAAAGGGCAGCTAGGTGGTGGAGTCTATAAAGTTCTAGACCTGGAGTCAGGAAGACTCATCTTCTTGAGTTCAAACCTAGCCTCAGATACCTATCAGCTATATGACCCTAGGCAAATCACTTAATCCTTTTTGCCTCAATTTCCTCATCTGCCAAATGAACTGGAAAAGGAAATGACACATTACTCCAGTATTTTTGCCAAGGAAAACACTAATGGGGTCATGGAGGATTGAACACAGCTGAAAATGACTGAACAGCAACAAGATCGTTATAATTTTTTTTAAAATTCATTTTGATTTATTGTGTGTATGTCTGTGTCTTTGTTCTTTGCCTTTGCACTGTTATAGTCACTTTGTTTATTGTTTTCTTGTCTCTGCTTACTTGACTCTGCATCAGTTCATGTAGATCTTTCTATGCTTCTCTGTATTCACCATCTATACAATTTTTTTATAATTTATTTTATTTTTTAATTTATGGACTAAAACAAGCATTTTCATAACATAGTATAATAATAAATGAGATGGTCACCCATGAAACTGTAAATCTATTGTGTATAATTTGCTATTCCTTTTAAATAAATAATAAAGGTCTCATGTAAATATTTTTTTTCTTTTTTTTTCCTTTTCCCCCACTTCATATGCCATTATATTCATGTACTGAAATGTGTTTAGACATTACCCAGTTGATGGGCATTTTCTTTCTCTCCAGTTCTTTTCTATCACAAAAAGTAATTTGGTGTATTTTCTTTTTGATGTATTTCTTCTTATCAGTGGCTTTACTGGGTTATAAGCCCAGTAATGGAGTCTGTAGTTCAAAGGATACCGACATTTTAGTCACTTTATTTGCATAATTTCAAACTGCTTTCCAAAATGGTTGTCAAATCTCACAGCTCTACCAAGAATATATTAGCACACCTATCATTCCACAACTCCTCCAACATTGATTATTGCTATTCATTTTTGCTTTTTTGCCAATGTGCAGGTTATGAGACAAAACCTCAGAGCTGTTTTGATTAGCATTTCTCTTATTATTTGGAGTATTTAGAGTATTTTTCCATTTGGTTGTGAATGCTTTGTAAAATCCTTTTGAGAATTGTTTGTTTATATCCTTCATTATGTATATTAGGGAATGGTAATTAATCATATGCATGTATATGCACATATGTTTATATATAACTATATGCATATATATATGTGCATGCATATGAATATACATTTATATGTATATACATATAGTTATATATGTATGTGTATATATATATAAGTATACATGCACATGAACAGATGTATACTGAAAATAATGTATACATTATTTTCATATCAAACTCTTATCAGAGGAATATTCATTATTTGTATACCATGCCCTTATCAGACAAATTTGATCCAATGATTCTTTTTCCCACTTCACCACTTCCCTTCATGTCCTAGGTGCATTAATTTTATCTATGCAGAAGTTTTTCAGTTTCATATAATCAAAACTATGCACTAGATATTTTCTAATTCCCTCTATCTCTTGTTTCATTAAAATACATCTCTTACCCACAACTATGAGAAGTGTATGATCTGTTTCTCTTATTTTTTTATAGTATGACCTTTTCTATAGTATGATCACATATCCATTTATAATGTATTGTGGGGTATAATGTATGATGTTGATCTAAAGCCTAATTTCTGCTAGATTTTTTCAACTTTTCTAAGCAGTTTTTACTAAATAAAGAGATGTTCTTGGGTAATTTATATTTCCTACTTTGTCAGCCACTGGGTTATTGAGCTCTTTTATTTCTGATTCTCCCTTTTCTAGTCTGTTCCATTGATCTCTCTATTCTTTAATCAAAATTTTCAACCAAACTGAAGACTGCTGCTTTATAATATAGCTTGAGATCTGAAAATACTATTCCCCCTTCATCACTATTTTTTTCATCATTTCCCTTGATATTATAAATCCTTTTTTTTCCAAATGAATTTTGTTATTATTTTATCAAGTTTCAAAAAAAAGTGTCTTCTGAGTAATTTAGCATTGAAAGTGAGGCAAACTTTGGTATAGCTACCATTCTTATTATGTTGATATGGCAGCAGAATCAAGCATGATATAGAACACTGGACCTGGAATCAGGAAGACCTGAGTTCAAATTCAACCTCAAACACTCAATTACTTGTGTAACTCTGCACAAGTCACTTAACCTATATTTGCCTCAGTTTTCTCATGTGTAAAATTGGGCTAATACCTCCCAGGTTTTTTGTAAGGATTGAATGAGACTACGATTTTAAAACTCTTAGCATAGTACCTGGCACAGAATAAACATTATATAAATGTCATCGTCATCATCATCATCATCATCATCATCATCATCATCATCACCATAATTGTCCTCGTTGTCATAGCTATCATCATCATCATAATCATCGTAATCACCATCATGATAGTCATTGTCATCCTCAGCATCATCTTTATTGCCTAGGTGTGAGCACTGAATATTCCTCCTGAATATTTTATTTTTAATGGTTTATTTTGTAAGCTATCAGTTTGCTAACATTATTGTCTCAATTAGTACCTTTTCTGGTTCTCTAACATTTTCCAAGTAAGTGATCATATCATCAGCAAATAGGAATAGTTTTATATACTCTTTACCTAATGTCATGCCTTTAATTTCTTTTTCTTGCTTTATTGCTATGGCTAGCATTTCCAGAACCATATCAAATAATAGGTGGGATTGTGGGCATCCTTTATTCAGTGCCATATTTATTGGAAAATTAAGTTCTTTTGGAGTCATTTCAATACCTCTTTCTGTTCTAGTCTTTGATATAGCCATAGTCCTGTGGTGCATTGGTGTGGTCATTAGGACTATCATGTCACCACTTGTCTAAAATGTCAAAAGTTTTGTGGTGCAAAGAAGTACATGTACTGAGTCCATCTACCAGGACTCAGTTGTACTGTATGACAAGGAAACGCTATTCTACTAAGAAGATCCCATTAGAAGTCAAGAAGGTCGGGGCATATAGGTGGCAAAGTGAATAGAGCACTGGCCCTGGAATCAGGAAGACCTGTGTTCAAATCTGATCTCAGATACTTAACACAAAACTAGCTCTGTGACCTTGGGCAAGTCAATTAACCCCAATTGCCCTCCAAAAAAAAGAAGTCAAGAAGGTTGAGGAAAGATGGGGAATTGAATGACCCTTGAATAGAATCCATGGAGGTGGCAAGTAACAAGATTGGATTCTAGGATTACCCAGAGCCATCCTATTCCCAATAATAATGAGATTGGCTATTTCCATAGTGCTTTGAATTCGACTTTCCTCATAACCATTCTATGAGGGAGATATTATGATTGTTATTATCCTCATATCATAGATCAGGGAACTGAGGTTGAGGGAAAAAAGATATGAAAACATTGGTTCATAAATCTAGAAGCGACATCAAAACCTGCCTAGTTGAACCCCCTTGTGGTAGAGATGAAGAAACCAAGGACAAGCAAGGTTAAAGGACTTGTATAATGTCATATGGATGAATCTTATACAAGGGACCTCAGAAACCAATTAGTCCAAGCCCTTCATTTTATAGAAAAGTAAAACTGAACCCTAAACCATTTCAAGTCAAGGACTGTTTCACTTGTCTTTGTTCCCCTAGCACTGAGATCAGTGCTTAGCATGCTATAGAAAGGTAAGTTTGAACTGAATTGAATTGAACACCAAGATCACTTGGCACTTGTCCTTGGACAACTGGCTTGCTCTCCTCATGATTCATCATGTACTGCTCCCTACCCAACCCTGAACTTGTAACTATATACATGGAAACTTTATAGGAATTGGAGTGAGGAAGAGGGGAGAGAAGGGCAGGGCTTGACTGTGATTATGAGAATAAATAGTCCATCACCACCCCCAACTGAAGCAAACCTCAACTTCCTTATCCGTAAAAAGAGGATTTTGTGATAGATTATCTGACAGGTCTTCCCCCACCTAATTCTTAATCTGAGATCCCATGCCTTAAATTTGGTTTCCTTAGTGACAGAATTCTTCAAACAGCATAGACAGCACTTTCCACACAGCCATTCTTGGACATTTATTGGTTCTGATGAATAAGGTCTCAATTAAAATGCTCAAGCAATGTGAATGACTTTTCATTGATTTCTCGGGTGGTCTGCCAAGACCGTCTGATATCTGGCTCTAATCTAACTTTTCAGAATTTTATCACATTCTCCTCTCTCATAGACTCTCCATTATAGTCAATGTCAACAAATTCCTGTCCAGTCCTTTCCCACAACTCCCACATTGAGTGTTTATTGTTTATCCTTCCTTTTCATAGAGAACTGTGACATGAAAACACAGATCTAACCATCATGTCACTTGCCTACACAGAAATGTTTACTTGGTCCCTATTGCCTCTGAGAAAAAATACCAAACTCTTCCTTTGGAATTTCCATCTCATTCCCACCCACATTCCCAATCTTATTTTCTGTTAATGTCCTTCATGTACTCTCTGTTTCAGTCAAAGTAACCCCTTAGTTCTTCTCTCATTGTGTATTCTATCTGCTGCCCCACTCCCACAGCTTTATATTACTGTCCCTCAGGTTTGTTCCCTTCTAACCTCCACTTCTTAGGATCCCTAGCACATCTAAAGAGCCCTCTCCATGGTACCTGGCATGTTATATTCCCTTACATTCACCTTCCATTTTTCCTGGTTTTCTTCTAAGACTAATTTGGAAGTTGTCCTTCTACAGCAGGTCTTTCAAAGTCCCCCAAGTTGCGTTGCTTTCCCTTGTAAACGACCTCCCACCTGCTCTGTAGGTAATATTGTATCTACCTGGTCATTTAAATGTTGTCTTCCATATTCTTCCTGTGCATGCTTCTTGAACTTGGGAACTTTTTCTCTCTTGCTTTTCTTTGTATTCTTAGTACTTAGTGGAGTGCCTGGCACATAATAAGCACTTTAAAATGTTTATTGATTGCTGACTGACTGACTGAAGTCTCCCCTGATTGTCCCTAATTAGTGGGATTGAACCATGGATTGAAATAACTGCATTTTTTGTCCACACGCTGTATTTTCTTACTTGTGAATATGTTGTATGCAACCCCTTCCACTGCTGCTTGATGGAAAGAGCCATTTCATTTTTGACTTTGTATCCCCAATATCCAGAATACTTCTTGAGATAGATTCTTAATAACTCCTTGATGAATTGAATTGAATTGAATTAATACTGGCACTAGCCCAAGATCAGGAAGACACGAGATCAAATCTAACCTCAGATAATTGCTAGTTCTGGGACCTTACCTACCTCATTTTTCTCAGATGTAAAATGGATATAATCATAGTGATTGGGAATAGGACGTGGACCCCTAAAAGAAAGAGATCGTGCTTTTGCACCTGAACTTCAGCACACATTTCTACCCAGATACTCAATAGTCCTCTTAACTGTACTTTCATTTTGGCCCTAACACTTCACTCCTTTCATTGTCTGTGCCGGGTGCACTCTAGGCTACTTCTCACTCCTTAATCCCATCCAGATCTTCCCACAGCCTTTTTCTGTATAAAAGTGCCAATCTTACCCCCATTAAATTGTGCAGATTCTTATCATCACATCTGCTTGTATTGGCATCCCAAGTAATGCAAATTTATTAGAAAACTTGCCCGCCCAATTGGTATTATAATAAAACCTCACTACTCTGAAAAAAGGGCTTGTGTGGTCAAATTCTTTCAAGGCAATCACACCTTGTACCCTTGCATTTCAGGGTTCCAAGTGCCACAAACAACATCAATAGCACCTACCTCCCAGAGCTGTTGTGAGGATTAAATAAGATAACTTAAGTAAAGTGCTTATTATAGTACCTAGCACCTAGGAAGCATGAAATATGTTTATTTTCTTCCTATTTAAATTCTTCTTTCTAAGGGAAAACCCCTTCCTCTCCTATCTCACATTTTTTATATTCTTCACAGCACAACTCAAATGCTTCCTGCTTACAAAGCCTTCCTGGTACCTCCAACTGAAAATAAGTCGCCCCCCCCCCCCCCACCACATATGCCCATAGACTTGGAGGTCAAGGTTCTTCATTCGAATCCTGGCTTTGACACTTACTGTCTATGTGACCTTGGACAAATCTCTCGCCTATTGTGGTACCAGCTTCTTCCTTTGTAAAATGAAGGAATTGAATGAGATTATTTTTAAAGTCTGTATCTCTAAATCCTGTGATTTCTATGATTCTAGATTCATCTCCATTGATTTCTACTATACCACAGAGGCACAGTCCAAAGTTGTATGAGGAACAGATGAGACTTAAATACAACTCCTCTGATCTTAGATCAATGTCCCATTAGATTAGATTGAGACCTGGGTACAACTCCTGCTCCTGTTTATGAAATATAAGACCTTTTATGAGTCATTTGCTCCCTGCATCTCAGTTTCCTCATCTGTAAAATGTGTATAATAATGAATATAATCCCTCCCAGGACTATCTTAAAGAAGGCAAACATAGAAATCTTAGCTATTATCATCTATCTGCCCATTCCTCATGTATGGCAGTCGGAGGTGGGGAAATTATGCATAGGGAACCCCACAGCTGAGATGGGGAGCCAGGTGTGAACATCCATATGGACATTAGAGGGTTTTTCCACTGTTTTGAGACCACATGATTCCTTTATCCACTCAAACCCTGTTATTCTAGGCTTCTAAGACTCTGACTCACTTAATTTCTCCCTTTCTCTTGATGTAAAATGGGATTAAGCAGAATAATTTTCCACATAGAGGTGTTAAGCGAATTAATCAGGAGCTTCCATAATGTCTAGCATTTGATTGGTTAAAAAAAAATACTGCTTCCTGGGCTCCCACTCACTGCCAAGGTGCTGTTGCATTCCAAGTTCATAACCATAGCTACCTTATTTAGCACCATGGTCAGAGCACCTCCTGCCTTGACCATTTCATGGACTCTGGACAGGACTTTTTGAATGAGTATGTCTTACTTAAATTCAATAATGGCCAGTAAGAAAAATGGGAAGTATTTTGACTATGATCTGTGGAAACCATTTAAATGATGAAGACCCAGAAAGGACATGCATGTTCTTAACTTTGGTCATAGCAATTAAGACCTGCTTCTTGGACTTAGCATCCTAAATTGGGAAATGAAAGGATTGGGGGGCAATAGTGTCCAAGGTCTCTCCAAACTTTTATATTCTATGTTTGAGGTTTTAAATTTCCCTCTCATCTCTCTCCTTTCATGCTCCATGGGATGATATTCCCAGCCAGTCATTTTTCAGTCATGTACAACTCTTTGTGACCCCATTTGGAGTTTTCTTGACAAAGATACAGGAGTGCTTTGCCATTTCCTTCTCCAGCTCATTTGACAGATGAGGAAACTGATATAAATAGGGTTAAGTGACTTGTCCAAGGTCACACAGCTGGTAAATGTCTGCAGCCAGATTTGAAATCAGGAAAGTGAGTCTTCCTGACTCCAGGCCCAGTCCTCTATTCACTGTGTCACCGAGCTGCCCATATGAAATTTTCATCTAACTCTAATAGTTACTCTTCTATATTTCAAGATCCTTCCCAGCTTTGACATATTGGGTTTTTATGCTATCCCTTCATCTCTGACATTCTCTGTTCTGTGTTCTAAGGTGCTCCTACATTCTATCTTCTCTACCCACAGGTGGCTCATACAATTTTTTATGACCACTCAGTTAATCACTTTGCTTTTCTTATGATTAATCTCTTTCTTCCTTGAGCTCAGCTCGTTTTTGGAAGACATACAAAGGACCCATTAGTACAAAAGTCACACATAAATGAAATCACAGATTATTTAAGGATTGAAGGGTTGAAACAGACCTATTATGTCGTCTTGATTATATTGTAGACACCTATGGCAAATATCTATCTCCTTTGCTTTATGCCTCTCTGGATGTTAATGATTAGAGGATCACTGAACCTATTTATCTTTATGGTCATGTTTCTCGAGTAATTTTGTGTTATTGAAACATGTGAATGGGAAGCAAAGAGGAAGCATACTATAGAGGAAAGCAAACTAGCCTGGATAACCTTTACTCAGGTCCTGCCTGAGTATGTGTTGACAGTTTGATCTTGGGTGAGCTACTCTAGGTGCTCTCTAAGATTCTAGGTTGTGGACATAGGAGTCATTTCTTCAAATGAGAGTCACTATACCAATGAAACCACAGATTCAGTCTCTATCCCTCTTTACAGGAGACAACTTCTTGTAGGAAAGCTTTTAAATATTTTTTTCTTAATGAAATAAAATCCCTTAAAAAACAGAAAGAAAAACAACACAGCAGGAGTACCTGTGCTTTGGACTTTTCAGTTAGTTGTCAAATTATAGAAGTCTGGTCTGTTGAAGAAAATAATATGCAAAGTCCCATTTCAGTCCCTGTCCTATTTTCATAAAGGCTACCCTTGATGTGGATGCTTTATTCTCCTGAGTATTTCAGAGATGAAAATGTAGGATGAGCCGAGTGACTGGTGTTTTCCTTGATTGCAAGTTTCTGGAAGTGATATGCATAGTAGCAATGGTAGGGAAGATGTTTTGTCAAGTATTTGCTATCTTCTACTGTTACATATTTGAGAAAAAAAATATCTCTCAATGCTTTGTAAAATGAATTCTGTTCAGCTGAGCTTTTCCCTGTGTTTACCTGGTTTGGTGATGCTTCTATTCCCCACAATATTTTGAGTGTTGTTGTAGTGAAGGCAGTGAAATGCAAAATTTCAATGGAGGGAGTTCCTCCCATTTCTCTATCTGATGACATGAGGCACCACACCAAAGGACTTGCTTCTTCAATGAGCTTCATGAGCAAACAAAAGAAATGCAGTGGCTGCCTCAGAGAATTGTGCTTAGTTTTGTGCTATTCTATCTTCTTATCACTGATTTTGATAGCTGCATATGTGACCTAACTGCTAACTAATTTGTCATATGATACAAATCTTTAAGCAATAGCTGCCACATTAAGAGATGGAACCAAATTCCTAAATTTAGCTCTGTCAAATTTAGGAATTAAATTAATAAAATAAATTTACAGGCTAGAATCTTACACTGAATCTAATGACATTTATTATAACTAACATTTTATCAGTTTTAATCAGTCTGAATAAGCCTTCTTCCAACTTTCCACTAACCATCCCCACTAAAGAAAACACAAGAAAAACAAAACCCATCACTAACATGTATAGTTAATCAAAACACATTTTTACAATGGCTATATCCAAAGAAGGAGCTCTTTTCCCCTAAACCTCCATTTCATTTCCCTCCACCAGTTTAGTCTTTTTCTTCTCTCCATTCTCTTCTTTTTAAAATAAATTATGATAGATGTCTTCTATTCCTTATATAATCATAGTTGTCCCATATATCCTTCCTCTATACCGTCTCTGAGAGCAGAACCATTCCACAGACCAAAAATTATTTTTTTAGACAGGAAAAAAGTTAGCACAATTGATACATTAAAAAGTACGAAAACATGTACAATGTGTAATATTGTGGACCTTCCACTTCCCATAAACTGCTAGTTTGGGACTGTCTTTTAAGATCTTTTTATTTGAGACCAACTTAATCTTTATTATTTTTACATTTGCTCTTGATATTATGATATATATATATATATATATATATATAGTTTTTCTTTGCATTTACATTGCTGTGGTTACTGTGAATATTGTTTTCTTAGCTTTGCTGAATTCTTTTGGATCAGTTCATGTAAGTCTTCTTATGCTTCTCTGAATTCTTCACAACCATCATTATACAACAGAGTAGTATTCCATTACACTCATTTACCATAATTTATTTTGACATTTCCTAATTGATGAACATCTACTTTGTTTACAATTATTTTTTTCTTCAAATGCTTTATTTACTTCTTCTGGTTTACATCATTAATTTCCGTAAGATTTTGAGTTACGATTTTTCCCCATTTTTCCCTACCGACCACCCCAGAAAAGCAGTCCCACAAGATATCCCCTCATCCAATCTGTTCTCTCCCATATCTTCTCCCATATCACCTTCGAATTTGCCATTAGGGCAAGGTGAATTTCTGTGTCCCAATGCCTGCACATCTTATCTCCCAATTACATGCAAAATAGTAATAATAATACTATTTATATATATTTGAAACGTTTACTTGTAAAACTTAGAATTCCAGATCCATTCCCTTCCTCCCTTGTCACCCACTCATGCTGGGAATATAAGCAATTCAGTATATGTTGTGCATGTATAGCTATGCAAAACATTACCATAGTAGATATATTGTAAAAGACTGCTTATATTTCCCTCCCACCCATCCCACCCCCACCTGGTACATTCCCTACTTTCATCCTGTCCCTCTTCAAAAGTTGGTGCCTCCAACCTCCCCTCCCCCTAGCATGCACTCCCCTTCATCATTCCCCCTCTCATCCACCCCCCCTACTCTCCTGCAGGGTGTAATATCCCATTATGTATGTCATTCTCCCCCTGAGCCAAATTCAATGAGAATATGGTTTTGCCTTTTTGCCTTCCTGTTCTTCCCCTCCCCTGCAACCACTTCCCCTTGCCTCTTCTACAAGAGATAGTTTGCCCACCCCTGTCTCTCCCCATATCCTCTCACCACATTCCTCTCTCACCTCTTAACATCACCCCTTAAGTATCATCTCTTCTCATCAAATTTGACCCATGCCCACTATCCATGTATACCTGTAAAGATATATACACACATTCACATATGTATTCATATGCCCATATACCCTTCTTCAACTATTTTCATACTAAGAAAGGTTTCATCAGTTAATAGTTGTTGTTTTTCCATGTAGGAACATAAATAGTTCAACTCTGATAAGTTCCTTTTGATTTCTTTTCCCTGTTTACCTTCTCAAGCATCTCTTGCTTCTTGTGTCTGAATGTCAAATTTTCTATTCAACTCTGGTTTTTCTCCTCAAGAATGCTTGAAAGACCTCTATTACACTGAATGACCATATTTTTTTTCCTGAAACAAGATACTCAGTTTCGCTGCTTATGTGATTCTCAGTTTTAATCCCAGCTCTTTTGCTCTCTGGATTATATCCCATGCCCTTTGATCCCTCAGTGTAGAAGCTGCCAGGTCCTGTGCTATTCTGATTGTGTTTCCACAATATTGAAATTGTTTCTTCCTGGCTGCTTGTAGCATTTTCTCCTTGATCTGGGAATTCTCGAACCTGGCTATAATATTCCTAGGAGTTTTCTTTTTGGGATCTTTTTCAGGAGGTGATCAGTGGATTCTTTCAACCTCTAGTTCACCCTCTGGGTCTAAAACATCAGGGCAATTTTCCTTGAGAATTTCTTGAAGGATGATTTCTAGGTTCTTTCTTTGATCATGGCTTTCAGGTAGTCCAATAATTTTTAAATTATCTCTCCTGGATCAATTTTCCAGGTCAGTGGTTTTCCCCACAATACATTTCACATTGCCATCTATTCTTTCAATTGCTTGAATCACTTTAATAGCATCTTGATTTCTCATAAAGCCACTAGCTTCCATTTGCTCCAGTCTAATTCTGAAGGAACGAATCTCCTCAGTGAGCTTTTTAGATTCTTTTTCCATCTGGCAAATTCAGCTTTTTAAAGCATTCTTCTCCTCATTGTCTTTTTGAGCCTCTTTTGCCATTTGAGTTAGTCTGTTTTTTAGGGTGTTATTTTCCTCAGTCAGGCTGTTGACTCTCATTTCATATTTTTCCTGCATCCTTCTCATTTCTCTTCCCAATTTTCCTCCACTTCTTTTATTTGGTTTTTAAAATCCTTCTTAAGGTCCTCTATGGCCTGTAACCCATTCTTATTTTCATTTCATTTTGGTACAGGAGTTCTGACCTCCCAGTCCTCCTCCTGTCCCATGCTTTGATCCTCTTTGCCCCCAAAATAGGAGTCTAATGTTGAATTTTTCTGTTTATTTTGTTTCCTTTGCCTAGACATGTTGCCATTCAATTACTTGACTTTTGGGCTTATTGCCAAAGTAAGACTCTGCTACCAGCCAGGGGAGCTTCTGTCCCAAACGTTGGAGTCTTCTCAACTGCCGGAGGTATTAGTTGGGTTCCCTCCCTGAAGCCCCCACACACTCTGGCAAGCTGGACACACACCCCAAGAGCTCCACCCCAGACTGCAATCCAGATCCAGGGACATTAAAGCAAGAGTGATCCAATTTCAGCCAGGAGCTGAAGCTGCAAATGAAGATGCAATAGGGTGGCTGTGTACAGCTGCTCAGTGGCTTCTTGGTTCCGGGCTGCCAGGCTGTCCTCAGTGGCAGTTAGCTTCTCTGTGTCATTTTGTGGGTTCTGGATCTCCATAGGTCGTTCGGAGTCCCCTTTTACATAACTTTGAAGTGGTGTTCGCTGGCTTGCAGTGGAAGTGCTGTTTCTTCTCTTCCATCTTGGCTCCACCCCCCTCCAATTCTCAACTATCACAAAAGTGATATTATACGTATTGAAGTATATTAACAATTTTTTCATTATATTTGGCTTTGTTGGGGTGTATCTTTGGTTTAAAAGCTATGGGTATTTTACTCACTTTATTTGCATAACTACAAATTGTTTTTCAAAATAATATACCACTTCACAGTTCCATTTACCATTCTTTCATGAATTTTTTGTTTATATTTTTTCACCATTTATCTATTGGGGAATAATCATGTCCATTGTTCATTTTTACCAAATGTTTATATATCTTGCACGTCAAACATTTGTCAGGGAAATTCATTGCATACATTTTTTCCCATTTGACCACTGCCTTTCTTATCTTAGATGCATTAATGTTGTCTGTGCAGAAGCTTTTGGGTTTCATGTAATCAAACTTATGTATTTTATATTTTATAATTGCCTCTATTTCTTGTTTGGTTAAGTATATACGTTTTACCCATAGCTATGGGAGGCATATGATCTATTTCTCATTTTTTAAAATAATATATCTTTGATATCAAATTCACATATCCCTTAAGAATGTATTGTAGAGGGGCGGCTAGGTGGCACAGTGAATAGAGCACCGGCCCTGGAGTCAGGAGGACTTGAGTCCAAATCTGGCCTCAGACACTTAATACAAAAACTAACAGTGTGACCTTGGGCAGTCACTTAACCCCAACTGCCCTTCAAAAAGCAAAAAAAAATGTATTGTAGAATATGGTGAGAAATATTTTTCTAAGACTAATTTCTGGCAGACTGCTTTCAGTTTTCCCAGGGTTTTTTTTAACTTTTTAATTAATTAATTTTTAAAAATTTTCCCTTACACACCCATTTTATTAAGCACTGGGTTAAGTTCTATTGCTTCTAACTATCTCCTACTCTGTTACACTGATATTGCCTCTCTATTCTTTAACCAGTGCCTTATAATGTTGATGACTGATGTTTTATAATAGCATTTGGGATTTGAACACGCTACTCCCCCTTTGTCTCTTCTTCTTTCCATCATTTCTCTTGACAGTACAGATCTTTCTCTTTTTTTCCAAATGAATTTTGTTATTATTTTATCAATCTCTATAAAGTATCTCTTTGGTAATTTGACTGATATAGTATTAAAAGTGCAAATTAATTTTGGCAGTATTGTCAATTTCATTATATTGGTATAGCCTAGACATGAACACTGATTATTTATTTCAGTTATTCATGTTATTCTTTCTTTCTTTAAGGAGTTGCATCTATACAAGTCTATTGTGTGCTTTGGAAAACTGAATCCCAGATAGCTTTTTGTATTTTAAAGTTATTGAGAATGAGATTTACCTTTCTTTCATTGCTTTTTTTTTTTTTGCTCTGTTATTAATATACGGAAATGTTGATCTTTGGGTATTTGTTTTGTAGCCTGCAACTTTGCTGAACCTATTGTCTCAATTATATCTTTGCTAATTACCTTAGGTTTTCCAAGTAAACCATCATAACATCAGCAAATAGGCATAATTGTATCTCCTCTTTACCTATCTTTTCCCCTTTATCTATCTTTAGTCCTTTAATTCCTTCCTCTCATCTTATTGATAGTGCTAGCATTTTCAGAATTACAACAAATTAGCATTTCAGTAACTATATCTAATAATAGTGGGGAGAGTGGATATCATTACTTCCCTCAGTATTTATTTTAAAAAACACATTCCAATATACTCCCATTTTATATAATGCTTCATTTTTGGTTTTAGATACTTTTATGGTGTTTAAAAAAGGAACTTTTATTCATATACTTTCCAAAGTTTTATTTTTCCATAAAAAGCAGTGTACTTTGTCAATGACTTTTATTACCCCTTTTGAGATGATCGTGTAGTTTTGAATTTTTGGTTCTTAATATATTTAATTATGTTAACCATTTTCCTAATGTTGAGCCATCCTTGCATCCCAGATATAAATGACACTTAATCATAATGAATGATCTCTTGGATAAAGTAATGTAGTCTATTTTATAGGGGTGTGTTTCAAATATTTGAGTCAATGTCCATTAATGATATTAGCTTATAGTTTTCTTACCATGTTTTATCTCTCTCTGGTTTGGGTATTAGGACTCTCTCTCTCTCTCTCTCTCTCTATATATATATATATATATTTTTTTTTTCTCACAAAAGGATTCTGGTTGGGTTCTTTCCTTTGCTGCTAGGTCTATTTCCATTTTTGAGATTGGGTTAAGATCTCTGTTTCTCACCCCCCCCCCCCCAAACCCCTTCCCCCTGGTCCCTCTGTTTCTTTCTGATTTTGGAGAGTTTGGGTATTTTGTATTTTTGAAAGTATACCTCTATTTCTTTTGTGTTCTCAGTTTTGGTAGCATATGCTAATTGTACATAACATATTATGATTATTATGCTCCTTCTGGTTTTTACATGCTTTTACCTTACTCATTTACTATGTCATCAATTTGTTTTTCTATCCTTTTCTTTTTAATCAAATGACCTATTGGTTTATCAATTTTATTATTCTTTTTCAGAGATCCAGTTTTAATTTTATTCATCATTTCTATTTTTGTTTCCAATTCATATTTCCCCTCTAACTTTAGCATCTCATTTTATGCTTATTTTAGTATTTTTTAATTTTGTAATTTTTAAAAATGCATATTCTATTCATTCATTTTCTCTTTTTCTATTTTGTTCATGGATGATCATAAGGATATAGTTTCCCCCTTGACAACTGCTTTAGCTGCATCACAGGAATTTTCATATATTACTTCATCATTATAATTTTTATTTACATGATAATTAATTTATTGTCTTTTTTTGTTCTTTTTTTCCACTTATTATTTAAGATTTCACTGGTAACTTTCTTTTCTGCATCTTTTGTTTGTGGTCTCTAAACCAATAACTATTCTTATTGCGTTATGGTCTATAAAAGATGTAATGATTATTTCTTCCTTTTTATACATGTTTGCTATCTCTCTATACCCTAATAAATGGTCAAATTTTATTAAAGCTCCATGTGGTACAAAGAAATATTCATATATATGCATATGAACATACCGACATGTTTTCTGTAATTATCTACCTCCTTTTTCTGTACCATTTATAATACACCAGGTCTTTTAAATCTATTTGTTGTTGTTGTTCTTCCAGAAAAATGTTTATCTTTCTGTTAGACTATCCAGAACTGATAGAGGTATATTGAAGTCTCTTTTAATTATTGTGTCACTGTCTATGTCTTCTTAAAGATCAAATAATATTTATTTAATGAATTTGCATTCTAAGCCATTTGGAACATATAAGTCGATTACTGATATTGGTTTGTTGTCTCTAGTTCCATTCAGCATAATACACTTCCCTTGTTTATACTTAAAAAATCTTGGATGCTGTTTTTATTATATTTGGTAGTATGATGACAATTCCTGCTTTTTTGGATTCACATGATAAATAGTGAAATTTTTCTACTCTATCAGCTTTTATTTTGTATATGTCTTAGTTTTTAAAATACATTTCTTGTAAGCAACAGATGGGTATTGTTTTCTTTTCCAATCTATGACTCTTTTTTCATTTTGGGGGTTGTTTAATACATTCATATTTAAAGTTATAAGAGTTAGGTTTATATTTTCCTCCATCTGTCTCTAAAATTGAATTTTTTCAAGCTAGAATTTTTTCTCTCAACTCATGTAGACACAATATTATATCCAAAGTAACTTTGTTTTATCATTTTTTTTACATAACTGCCTTCTGCTAAGTTTTTTTAAGCAATCACTTTATTACTTTCATGCAACTTTAGTCAATACATTATTATTATCATGATTATAATTTCCTTTTTTGAGGGGGGAAGGCAGGGCAATTGGGGTTAAGTGAATTGCCCAAGGTCACATGGCTAGTAAATGTTAGGTGTCTGGGGCCAGATTTGAATTCAGGTTCTGCTGACTCCAAGGATGATGCTCTATTCACTGAGCCACATAACTGCCCCTGCTTTAGTATTTTTTAAGGTGGTCCTCTGTCTTTCTTTTTCTCAACCCTGTTCCCTTCTTCTTCCTCATTACTTCTCCCCTCTACTATTTTGTTTATTAGTTTTTCTCTCCTGCTTTTATCTAGTTATGTATTTCTTCCCCCTCTTCCCACAAATTTCTTCTGAATTAGTCAAATAGATTCTCCCTATCTTTTCCTCCTCTTTTGCTAGTCCTGTTTATCTTTTTTATGTCATTTTTTGTGCTCTCTTTCCCCCCTGAAAGGATTGCTTTCTCTTCCTTATATATCTTTTTCGTTTACTCTAGACCATCATTCTCTGATTCATGACTCCTCTCATATTCTGGCCCGTCTCTTCTCTCTATATTCTTCACAAATCAAATCTTCTAAGTCATTCATTCTAGACTCTTCTCTCTAAACTCTTTCTGCCATTGCCTTGTAGAGTTTGCATCATGGACCCTCTCCCTCCCCCATTTTCCATTGCCTCACTCTCAGAATAATGCCAATAATTCCTAGCATGAGAGGAGACATTACCCCATGGTAGTCCCCCTCCTCCAGGACCCCATTGGTCTATACTCTCTCTTGTTAATCTCTTCCCCCCACACACATTTTTCTGGAAGTCTCCTCCCTGTTTCCATGCTTTCACACTCTTCCAGGTGTCAGTTATCCCAAGGGTTCCAACTCTCCCCCTCCCCAAACAAATAGATTTTTCAAGCACTAAATCCTTTAGGTTTCACCCAGTGTAAGGTTCTCATCTCCCTTTTCCTATAGGAGCATTCATCAGTGGACCACTCTTATTCCCAAAGTAAGGTCTCTTTCCCTTGCCCCCTTTTCGATCATTGTTCTTTCCTCCTCTCCTACTTCCCTGTAGGTGCTTATCTTTCTGAGATCACTGAGGTTACCTTCTCCTTCCTGCTAGCTCTTAATTTCATCCTACCACATGACTCCCTACTCTCTATACTCCCATATTGCAATATAATTTCGCAAAAGAGGCATTTACCTAAGGGCAGAGTGTCACCAGGTTCTGTCCATAATTTTCCCTGTGTTGCCTCTTCACTGTAACCTCTATCAGATTTCTGTCTATACCCCTGCATTCCTGTCTACCTTTAGAAAGAAGCCTCATATTTGTTTCCCTTTCATCACACTTGCTCTTTCTGTCTGAATTTATTTACTCCTTTTGCAATTCTGTTGCTTGAGGTTTCAGAGAAGCAAAAAATATATTTGGTTCTGGTTTCTTTCCTAAAAGTGTCTCCAATTCTTTTTTTATTGTATATCCACCTTTTGTCCTGTACGGTTAAGATTTGCAAAATAGGTCACCTTGAGCTGAATCCTGAGCTCTGATGCTTTTCTGAAGACATTATTTCACTCCCTCCTCCTATTTCTAGTAGGTATATAATAGTCTTGCATTATTCAAATTCTTTTCTTTTATATTTGAAGACATTTTTCCTAATGACTTCCAAAACATATTGTTTTTCTTAATTTTTTTAAATTTAACCACTATGTTTCTTGAAATTTGCAGACTTGATTGTTTTATTTTTGTTTTTGGAAATAATCTGTGAATTCTTTCCACTGGGATTCCACCTTCCATATTCAGAAGTTTGATGCCATTTCCTTCATTATAGTGTTAAGATTTTTTGACCTGGTGTGTTCTTCTGGAAGACCTATCTTTCTTAGTTGTCTCTACAAAACTTGTTATCAATATTCATATATTTCACTGGCATAATAAGCATATTTGCTTCCAATATTGTTTTTTGCTTCCCTTCTAGGTTGTCCTTCATTTCTGTATATTTGCGTTCTTACTCTCTTATTCTTTCTTTTCTTTCTTTGGTGAGACTTGCCATTACATACTTAAGATTTTCTATTCTACTCATTGTTTTAGGTGTGTAGGTCACAAATGCTGTTCTCATAATTTCTCTCTCTCTCTCTCTCTCTCTCTCTCTCTCTCTCTCTCTCTCTCTTTCTCTCTCACTTTTTGGAGTGGGGAAGGTAGGGCAATTGGGATTAAGTGACTTGCCCAAGGTCACAAAGCTAGTTTTTTGTATTAAGTGTCTGAGGCCAGATTTGAACTCAGTTCCACATGACTCCAGGGCTGGTGCGCTATTCACTGCACCACCTAGCTACCCCATTTTGTTTTTCCTTTAAACCACTAAGAAACATCATATTGTGACTCTATGTCCTTTCAAATTCCACAGGGTTGGTCCTCTGTCTCAAGTATCAGATCACTTTGCTTCTTAGTATTTATTCTTAGATATCTAAATTCATTTATTAAATTTGGAGGCCATATTTCCTTCTGTTGTTACTGTTTTTTTTTTTTCTTTTTATGCTCAATATCTTGGAAGTTTCTTTTTCCTGAAATCTTTGGTACTTTCAGTCTTTCACCTCCCCCCTTAGTTTCTTTATTATTCACTTCCTATCTCCCTACCCTCTGATCATGTTTTACTTGGGGGCTGGATCACATAGTCTGTGCAAAGACACAGGAAAAGGCAAATGGATGGCAAATTCTGGGAATAACAAGATTCTCTGTTTAGGCAATCATCATTCTTCTAGTCACTTGAGTTCACAGCTTTAGAGACATCTTCTCTCTTCTTCATTGCCATGGTGTATCATTGCCAAGTTCAATTCTACCTTCATGGGTAGTTTTTTTTTTTCCCACTACTTAAGCCACTACTATGCCATCCAAAAAGATTCGATAGCACCATATTGTTTCTAGAATAAAGCACAAACACTATTTGACATTTAAGCTCCTTCTCAATCAATCTTTAATATATATATATATATATATATATATATATATATATATATATATATTTCCAGGTTTATCACACATTACTCAATTGGCATGTTAAATAGGCCCATATAAAGTTTGTCTTATACTATAATCCATCTACTGTATCTGTGTGCCTGTCTTTCTTCACCTCATCCTCTTGGAAACTATGTTTCAAGGTTTATTCTCCTCCAACCATTCTATCAGTAGTTAGTTCTTTCCCTTTGCCTCTTTACTTTTTACTTATGTGGATAACTGTTGCTTCCCCTCAGGAGAATGGGAGTTTCTTGAGAACAGGAGTAGTTTTCTTTTGAGTGAAGTTTTCCTCAATGCTTCCCAAAGAACCTGGTACATCATGGGTTCGTAATAAAATTTTGCTGAGATGACTTGATTTGACTTGGCCTGAGATAGTTTAGCTGAAATGTATATAATGCATGAACAAACCAAGAAACAAGCTGGAGGTTGATTGTGGTGGGTTTCAAATGATAACCTAATCAATTTTTACTTTTTTTATCTAAAGGTAGTAGGGAATCAATGAATTTTCTTGAGTATAATCAGATCAGTGCTTTAGGAATGTTTTAATCAGTAGCTATGTACAAGATAAACTGCAGAAGGTAGAGACAGCAACCTCTATTTCAGATAAGGAAGCTGCTGTAATAGACCAGTTAGAGGGGCAGGGGACTAAGCCTGTGTGGGGGCCAAATGCTTGGAGATGAAAGCACTGAAATGAGACACAGGCAGAAGTTAGAATGAATGAGAGGACAATTGACTGGTTGTGGTGGGAAGGGGGAGGAAAGAGAAGAGTACACTGCTTAGGCTGGGAACCTGGGTGATGTTGTTGACAGAGAAAGAACAGTCTGGAAGGGTTAGTTTACAGAGAGAAGTACAATATGAACTCTATTTGAGATGTGTTAAGCTTGAGGTACCTTTGGAATATCCCTTTAGAGATGACTGAGAAGCAGTCACTGATTCTGGAGCTCAGGAGAAAGGCTGAAAATGATCTTATAGGGATGATAATCTCTAGGAGCTGATGAGCTCAGCAAGTTCAAGGTTGTAGGGAGAGGAGAGGTGAGGACATAGGGCAGAACATTTAGGTGTCTTTGCATCTAGGAGGGAAGGCATAGAGGATGATCTACCAAAGAAGGACTAGTCAATCTGGTATGAGATGGACCATGAGAATGGGGAGATGAAGATACCAAGAGAACAAGAGAATGGGCAAGTTCAGTTATGTCAGATGCTGTAAAAACTCAGGAAAGACGGTGACTGAAAAAAAGTCATTTCTTAGTCTTAGTAAGAGATCATTGAAAGAATAGAAGTGAGGGCAGAAAGTTCCAGAGAGAGGATTCAGAGAGCGAGCATGAAGACTGAGCCTGGAGGGCTGCTGCTGACTGTCTAGCAGTTTCCTGGGATGAAGGCTCCCTGACCTGCCCACATGAATCTTGGCCCATTTGGCAGATGGGGCCCTTTGGCTGAACTGACTTACTCATCAAGCCTGTGGACAAACAATACTATTCAGTCACACACTCCTTTGTTCTCTTGTTCAGTATTCATCAAGCAATCTCACTTCAGTTTTCCAAGTTGCTTTCCCTTAGGGGAGAGGGTAGGTCAGTCCATGCCACATTATCTACAAAGAACCATGGCCTAGCAAGGCTGATTCTAAAGAGAATGGATGGGAGTGCAGCAGGCTAGGCCAATTAGGAAGGAATCATCAAAGTCTGACCCCATCATTTCATAGAGGAGGGACCTGAGGCTCAGAGGGGGAGGGCTGACTTGGCCAAGGTCATGGGGGACATGATATAAGAAGTGGGGGCAAAGATTCTGGTCACTTCTTCTTTGCTCTTGTATCTGTTTTGATCCCTAATCAAAGGGATTTTGAGGTGAGCCAATACTTCTACATTTGTAAACAGCTAGAGAAATTGTGGCCTCTAGGTGGTGCAATGGATAGATTGCTGACCCTGAATCTATGGAAGATCTGAGTTCAAATTTGACCTCAGACACATACTAGCTGCATGACCTTGGGCAAGTCATTTAACCCTGTTTGCCTCAACTCCTCATCTGTAAATGATCTGGAGAAGGAAAAGGTAAATCATTCCAGTATCTTTGCCAAGAAAACCCCAAATGGTGTCACAAAGAGTCAAACAAGGATGAAATGAGTAACAATAGAGAAATTGTGTGGTGAGGGGAGTCGGCACCTATCCTGTCTCCATCTTTAAAGGTCTGTGGTGAGTCAGGCTATGTCTCTGCCTTAGCCCAGCTTCATCCCTCTTTCAGTCCCCAGGATCCCCCTCCTCTTCCCTCAGCCCCCTCTTTCTACCCTCTTCTGTTCATGCTTCAGGAAAGGTCCTGCCCTTGACCCCACTCTTTTCATCATGCCCTAGAGTTTTAGAGCCTGGGGATCCTCCTTCAGTGGGATTCTCATATAAACACAGGCTTCTATTGTGGGCATGAAGTTTTAAGCATAGGGGCTCTCTTTCCTAGATCCTTGTACTATATGACTAATCCAGCTGTACAGAAGCCTGGTTATGGCATTTAATGCTTCTCCAGAGTGTCTGAGACAAACTGGTATTATTACATTTTGTTTCTATGGACCACAATTTGATTGGGCAGTGGCTAAACAGAAATAGAACATGAATGCAATGGAATATTAATGCTCCATGCAAAAGAATATACATCATAACCCAGAGCAGTCTGGGAAGATTTAATGAGCTGATGCTGAGTGAAGCAAGTAGAACCTGGCAGATAACACTTAGTGATAGCAACAATGGAAATGGAAAGAACAAGAACAACACAGCGATCAAAATGGATCATTGAAATGATACTCACCAAACTTGGCCCAAAAAGAGAGGGAGAAAGAAGGTGCCTTTCTCCTTTTTTGCAAAGGTGGGAGACTATGACTGTAGAACATGGCATAATCTGCCAAACACCCTCACTTTACATAAGAAGAAATGAGACCCAGGATAGAAGTAACTTTCCCAGAGTTAACAGTTGGGCAGTGCCAGAGCTGGACTGGAACTCAGTTCTCCTGGCTCTCTGCCCAGTATTACTCCCACTATACATTTAGGTGGTATAATTGATAGAGGGATATGTCTGCTGCCCCAGACATTTAATGTGTGTGTGTCATTGGACAAGTCACTTAACCTGTCTGTAACTCAGTTTCTCCAACTGTAAAATGAGAAAGCTTGACTTGGTTGCCAACTTTAAATCAATGATTCCCCTGCTGTTCAGTAGTTGTTTTTTTCAGTAATGTCTGACTTTTTATGACCCCATTTGGGGTTGTCTTGTTAAAGATACTGGAGGGGTTTGTCATTTCTTGCTTCAACTCATTTTACAGCTGAAAAAATTGAGATAATCAGGGTTGAGTGACTTATCCAGGGTCACACATCTAGTAAGTGTCCGAGGCCAGATTGAACTCAAGAAGATGAGTCTTCCTGACTCCATCCTGGGCACTCTATCTACTTTGCCACCTGATTCCCACACCCCACCTTATTTGCTTCTCCAGAGACTCATTTTTTGTTCCCAAGGTCCATCTATGCTGATGCTCCTCCTCACCCCTATTTCCAACTTCCTTTAAGTCTCAGCTCAGTTCCTATCTTCTTCAAGAGTCCTTCCCTAGTCACTGGCCCACACTGCAAGTACCTTCCCTCTGACATCACCTTCCATTCATACCTTATATGCCTTGTCTGAACACAGCTTTTTGCATCTTGTCTCTCCCATTAGAATGTAAGCCTTTTGAGGGCAGGGACCATGTTTTTGCCCTTCTTTGTACTCAGTGCTCATCACAGTGCCTGGCACATAGCAAGTGTTTGTTAAAATGCTTGTTGTTGAATGACTGACTCCCTCATTTCTCACTATGCTTCATTTTTTTTTGTTTCAAAGAAAGTCACTGTGGTTTGATTGTTTGCAGAAGGAATCCTCTTCTCATCCACCAGTCTCTGGCTGTTTGGAGTTGCCAGGGCAACCAGTCTGCTGATCATGTTTTGAAGACATCATCAGAAGGAAAGCATAACCCATGTCTCTCTATCTCTGTCTCTCAAAGGAGGATACTGAGAGAATAATGGAATCACTTGATAGACATGAATGATGTTACATCTGCCAGGCACTGTACGAGGTGGCAACAAGGACATAGGATTGGCCCCAATCATACATTTGACTGTGAGAGAGGGAAACAACATATATCCCTGCACATACATACACAATCACACAAAGTCGTTTACTTTTGGTGGGTCTGGGGGAGGGATAAGTTGCTGTGGAGGGGCAGAGAATATTTCAAGCAGAAAGTGGGATCTGAGACAAGTCTTAAGGGAATCCATGGAATTCAAGAGGTAAGGGAGTACCTTCCAGGTACTGGGAATGACCAAGTCAAAGGCCTGGGGGTGGGAGAGGCAGTATTACATATGGGGAATAGCAAAGAGACCCATTTATTTGAATTGTGGAGAATGGGAGGGAAATAATAAAGCCGAAAGTTAAACTGTAGCTTAGTTGTGAAAGATGTCAGACGAGTTTGCATTTTATCCTAGAATTAATAGGGAACCATGCATGTTTACTGAGCAAGAGAATGAAATTGTTAGAGTTGTGCTTAAAGAGAGGGAAGGGACTTGGGACATGGAGATTTTTCAGGGGCCTATTCCATGAGTCTGGAGTGAAAGATGATTAGGGCCTGACCCAGGGAAGTGTCTGTGGGAGAAGAATGAAGAAGATGGATTTGAGAAACTTTAGAGAAAGAGAGCTGATAAGGCAAGACAGTTTAGGGATTTGTGGGATAAAGGAGAGTGAAAAACTGAGGATGAGCCTCTGGCTGGGAATCCACGTGACAGGGTGACACCTCCCCCGCCCCCCCCAAAAAAAAAAACAAGGAGCTCAGAATGGGAATGCCTTGATTTGTTTGTTTATTTCATTGTTGGGTTTTTTTTTTTTTGATGGTTGGACAGTGAAGACCATCTTTGGAAATGTTGAGCTTGAGATGCCTACAGGATAGTCAGTGGAAACAGGCAGCTCACTGTGGACTGAAGCTCATGAAAGAGAGTGGAAATATCTGTTCATTTGATAGAGAAGAGAAACTTTTACTTATTTGGTGATGTGTATTGTTTGAGTTTTGAACATTGAATATTGAGAATTTCATACATGCCACTAGGTGAAGGTCAAAACCCCAGTTTGAATTCTTTGATATGCTCTCCAGGCTGTGTCTGAATAATGAAATCACAAAATCATTCATCCAATGAATAAATCTCTCACTTTTGGTTCAGTACTGAGAATGATCCCAGCATATGAGACTTCTGGTGGGATGAGCAAAGCAGACTCTCGATAAATAACTTCCCAGCAGATCAGTACAGTTCCATTAGGAATACACAAGAAATCAAGGGAGTTTCCTTCCTTCCTTCCTTTTTCTGGGATGATGAAGTTCAGCTTTGGACATGTTGAGTTTGAGATGCCTGTGCCACAGCCAATAGAAAAAAAAATAGCTGACTATGTGGGACTGAAGATGAGGAAAGGGATTGAAAATCTCTTTTAGGGTTAGAGAAATGTCTCAGCATCTGGTGCCAAGAATTGAGGAAGGAATTCCTTTCACTTTCTGAGCTCACTTTCCTTCTTTACAAAATGCAAGTGGTAAAATTAGATGATCCATTAAAAAAACTGCAGCATAAGTTCAACTTTCTAAACAGCAACAAGATTTTTGTTAGGTACTTATCATGTGCTAGTGCTGGGAATAGACAGAACATCACAAAGAAAGATAACCCTGCTTTCAAGAAGCTTGCATTCTAATGGCAGGAGTTAGCAAACCAAAAGAAGCTGAATAGTGGTGGGGAGATGTGAATGTACCTCAGTCAGGAGCAAGGTAGGAAAAAACAACAAACTGGAGAGTGTAGAGGGTGGCCTGGAGAGGAAGGAAGACGGATTCATCTAGTCATCCACCTAAAATCAGATGTTCTAGAAGGAACAGGCTCCTCTGAGGAAGGGGGCTGAAAGGTAGAGGGTACTTCCGATGGGCTTGAGTGGGCTTCTAGGGGAAAACAGATTCCTATGACAAAGAAAAGAAAGTGTGGAGAGACAGGACTGTAGGCTAGAGAGAGATGATGAATAAATAGGTGTTTCCCATTATTTGGAGACACTCTAAATGATAGCTGTTGGTTTCTCAGAATGACTGGTTTGGTTTTGAAATTTAGGCTTCTTTACTATGTAACTACAACAGTTTTTTCCCTTTCTTCATGCTTCCTGCACTGGGAGATTTCCATTCTTAAAAAAGTCAGGAATAGGGGTGGCTAGCTGGTGCAGTGAAAAGAGCACCGGCCCTGGAGTCAGGAAAACCTGAGCTCAAATCCAACCTCAGACACTTAACACTTAAGAGTCATTTGACCTTGAGCAAGGCACTTAAACCCAATTGCCCTGCAAAAAACCCTCCCTCCAAAACAAACAAACAAACAAACAAACAAACAAACAAACAAACAAAAAAAGACAAAACAAAACAAAAGAGTCAGGAATAACAACAAACAAAAAAACAGTTCAAGGAAATAAACCAAACCTTACTCCTTCAAAAAAGTACTCTGAGAGGCCAAAAGACATTATAAAGTCCATGAATGTCATCTTTTGGACATGGCCATGGTGGGAATGGCCTATACTTCACTGTACATATTTGGTGCAAGGGCTTTTTTTAAGTGTTTTCTTTTTTTTAATTAGTTTGTTTGTTTTTAGTTTACAAGATTCAATTCCATAGTTCCTTGAGTTTCAAATTTTCCTTCCCTCCCTCCCCCCACCCCCCACTATGGCATATAGTCCAGTATAGGATTTGCAAATACTTTCACATTAGACATTAGTCAGGTTACAAAGGCGAATTGTACTAGATGGAGTGAAAAATGATAAAGAGGAAATAAAACCAACCAATGAAAAGAAAAAGGCCAAGTAGTTTGCTTCAATCAGGATTCAAACTCAGTTCTTTCTGGTTCTTTCTCTGGATGTCGCATCTCTCTCCATCATGAGTCTTTCGGAATTGACTTATATCACTGCATTGCTGAGAAGAGTCCAGTCTGTCATAGTTGGTCATCACACATATGTTGTGTCTGTGATTGTATACAAATTTCTCCTGGTTCTACTCTTCTCACTCAGCATCAGTTTGTATAAGCCTCTACAGGTAAATATGAAGTCTGTCTGCTCCTCATTTCTTATAGCACAATATTATTCCATTACATTACCACAACTTGTTTAGCCATTCCCCAATGGATGGGCACCCCCTTAATTTTCAGTTCTTTGCAACCACGAAAATAGCTGCTATAAATATTTTTGTACATATGGGTCTTCCTCCCACTTCTTTGATCTCTTTGGGATATAACCCTAGAAGTGGTATTGCTGGGTCAAAGAGTATGACAGCATATAGTCCAGTATAGGATCTGCAAATACATTCATATTAGACATTATTCCAATTACAAAGGCGTATTGTACTAGGTGGGAGGAAAGATGGTAAAGAAGAAATAAAACCAAACAATGAAGAGGAAAAGATCATTTAGTTTGCTTCCATCAGGATTCAGGCTCAGTTCTTTCTAGTTATATGTCTGGATGGCGCATTTCTCTCTTTCTTGAGTCTTTCAGGATTGACTTCTATCACTGCATTGCTGAAAAGAGTCCAGTCTGTCATAATTGGTCATCACAGATATGGTATGTCTGTGATTGTATACAAATTTCTTCTGATTCTACTCTTCTCACTCAGCATCAGTTTGTATAAGTCTCTCCAGGTAATTATGAAATCCGTCACCTCCTCTTTCTTATAGCACAATAATATTCCATTACATTCATATACCACAACTTGTTTAGCCATTCCCCAATTGATGGGCACCCCTTTAGTTTACAATCCTTTGCAACCACAAAAAGGGCTGCTATAAATATTTTTGTACATATGGGTCTTTTTCCCACTTCTATGATCCCTTTGGGATATAACCCTAGAAGTGGTATTGTTGGGTCGAAGGGTATGAAATTATTTATAATCCTTTGGGCATAATTCCAGATTGCTCTCCAGAATGGTTGGATAAGTTCACAACTCCACCAGCAATGTATTAGTGTTCCAATTTGCCCACATCCTCTCCAGCATTTGTCATTTTCTTGTTTTGTCATCTTAGACAATCTGACTAGTGAGATGTGGTACCTCAGAGTTATTTTGATTTGCATTTCTCTAATCAATAGTAATTTTGAGCATTTCTTCATATGCTTATAGATAACTTTAATTTCGTTTTCTGAAAACTGCCTGTTCATATCCTTTGACCACTTATCAATTGGGGAATGACTTGTATTCTTATAGATTTGACTCAATTCTTTATAAATTTTAGAAATGAGTCCTTTATCAGAGAAACAAGTTGTAAAAATTCTTTCCCAATTTCCCACCTCCCTCTTGATCTTGGTTACATTGGCTTTGTTTGTACAGAAGTGTTCCAATTTCATGTAATCAAAATTATCCATTTTGCATTTTATAATGCTCTCTAATTCTTCTTTGGTCATAAAGTCTTGCCCTCTCCACAAATCTGACAGGTAAACTATTCCTTGCTTTCCCAGATTGCTTATATATCATCCTTTATACCTAGATCATGCACCCATTTAGATTTGATTTTGGTATATGGTGTTAGATAATGGTCTATGCCCAGTTTCTGCCATACTATATTCCAGTTTTCCCAGCAGTTTTTGTCAAATAGTGCGTTCTTATCCAAAAAACTGGGGTCTTTGGGTTTATCAAACAATAGATTACTATACTCATTTACTGCTGGATCTCGTGCACCCAATCTATTCCATTGATCCACTACTCTATTCCTCAGCCAGTATCAAGCCATTTTGATGACTGATGCTGTATAATACAGATTGAAATCTGGTATAGCTAGTCCACCTTCCCTAGCATTTCTTTGCATTAATTCCCTTGATATTCTAGACCGTGTTTTTCTTTTTCAATATGAGAGGGAGAAGAGATTTTGTCCATTGAAAAAATATAAGAAAATAATAAAAACCCAAATTCTTGCACTGGAATTCATGTACTTTACTAAGAGCAGACTGCCTCAGATCCTCACTGAAGGACCAGTGATTCTAACATAGTCATAGCAAATTGGGCCATCTGCTCAAAGCAAGTTATATAAATAAATATAAGATAGATGGATAAATAGATAGACACATTCACAATATAAAGATACAGATACACAAGGCATTTATTTGTATCTTCAACTTCTTTGTTACTTGCAACAAATTATTCCACTCCCTCCATTTGATTCTGGTGGGTACAGTATAGTCTTTTGTTATCTGAATTTTCTTTCTTTTATATTTGAAGGTTTTTCTCCTTGTTTCTCATAGAACTTGTTGTTTGTGGGAATTGTTAAATTCAGTCATTATGTGTCTTGACCTCTGCTGAGTAGTTTGCTTTTCTAGAGGTGATCTGTGTATTCTTTAGATTGGCCTTTTTTCTATGTTTGGCTATTCTAAGCAGTTTTCTGCATTATTTTTTGCATTATGTTTTTTTTTGCTTGTGGTACTCTTCTGGGATATACACAATCCTTGAGTTTTCTCCTCTGTATCCTATTTTCAAGATTAATTTGTTTTGTCTGCATGGAGACCATGCCACTATATGATTTTTATAATGCAAATAATAATTATTTGGAGATAGCTTGGCCATAAAACCACACACAGATATTTTTAAAGCACTCTTCCCTGTGAGGAACTCCATACTCCAGTACCCACTCCATCTTCCATCAAAGCATAGCAAAAAGAGGCAAAAAAAAACTAAAATTTAAAAATAACTTTTTAAAAAGCAAAATAAATATCACAAAGTCCACATGCTAAAGTTCATAGAAATTACTAAAAAGAAATTCTTTCAGAGCCTCACTCAGAGTCTAGGGAATATGGTTTCACACACTTTTCAAAACCATGACAGCCTGACATACTAGTCCATAATAGGAAATGCTAGAAAATGAGAAGGGAGGTCTTTAAGAGAAAAAGAACAAGGGGGCGGAGCCAAGATGACAGAGTAGAAACAGCTCATCCAAGCCACTCTGCCCCCAGATTCCCCCCAAACTATGTAAAAGGGGACTCTGAACAACTGCTGGAGCCCCAGCACCCACAGAACGACACAGAGAAGCTAAACTCCCGCTGAGGACAGCCCAGCAGCCCTGCAGGAAGGACCAGCGCAGTGGTCTGGGACCTGGCAGCGTGCAGCACGCAGAGCGCAGGAGCTGAGCCAAGCCCAGGTCTGCATGAGCCGAGGTTTTAGCCCCAGGGCGGCAGGGCCAGCAGCCAGCTGGAGGACCCCCAGAACACCAGGAGCTGTGGCGACTCCAGAATTATCAACATAGACTTGCCTGGGACAAAGTAAGAGGTTAGTGTCCTATGGACTTTGGGACTGGTATTAGGGAATGCGTTGGCTCCCTCCCCTGGGGGCTAGAAGCTGCTGAGGACAAACGCCATTTTGTAGTTTTCAGAGGCAGCTCCCACTCCCAGCCTGCAAATTTGTAGGGAGATCCAGCAATCAGTCTTGGGGGGTAATCGCTCTTGCTTTAACCTACCTGGATCTGGACTATGATCTAGGGTGGAAGTCGTGGGTGGGTTTACAGCTTTCCAGAAACAGAAGTTGCCCCACACACATTCGGGACGAAAATTCCTCTATCTGGCCCTAAAGCCATAGTGTGGCAACAAGCCCAAAAGTCAAGTAATTAAGTGGCACATTGCCAAGGCAAAGGAAACAGAAAAATGCAACCCTAGACTCCTATTTTGGGGGCATAGAGCAGGAAAAGGACTGTGAGGTCAGAAGTCCTGCTCCAAAAGCCCCAGGGGGAAACATGAGCGGGTTGTTCTTTTCTAAAGACCTCCCTCTCATTTCTAGCATTTCCTATTATGAACTAGTATGTCAGGCTGTCATGGTTTTGAAAAGTGTGAAACCATATTCCCTAGACTCTGAGTGAGGCTCTGAAAGAATTTCTTTTAGTAATTTCTATGAACTTTAGCATGTGGACTTTGTGATATTTATTTTGCTTTTTAAAAAAAGTTATTTTTAAATTTTAGGTTTTTTTGCCTCTTTTGCTATGCTTTGATGGAAGATGGAGTGGGTACTGAGTATGGAGTTCACAGGGAAGAGTGCTTTAAAAATATCTGTGTGTGGTTTTATGGCCAAGCTATCTCCAAATAATTATTATTGCATTATAAAAAAATCATATAGTTGGGGCGGCTAGGTGGCGCAGTGAATAGAGCGCCGGCCCTGGAATCAGAAGGACCTGAGTTCGGAGCCGGCCTCCAACACTTAATCCGCACAAACAAAAACCTAGCCGTGTAACCTTGGGCAAGTTACTTAACCCCAATTGCCCTAAAGGGCGACTAGGTGGAGCAGTGAGTAAGAGCGCAGGCCTTGGAGTTTGGATGACCCGAGATCAGATCCGGCCTCAGAAAATGAGCACCCACGCATAAATAATGACTAGCCGTGTAACCTTGAGCAAGTTACTTAACCCCAATTGCTTAAAAAAAAAAAAATAAATAAAAAATAAAAAAAATAAAAATCATATAGTGGCATGGTCTCCATGCAGACAAAACAAATTAATCTTGAAAATAGGATACAGAGGAGAAAACTCAAGGATTGTGTATATCCCAGAAGAGTACCACAAGCAAAAAAAAAACATAATGCAAAAAATAATGCAGAAAACTGCTTAGAATAGCCAAACATAGAAAAAAGGCCAATCTAAAAATACACAGATCACCTCTAGAAAAGCAAACTACTCAGCAGAGGTCAAGACACATAATGACTGAATTTAACAATTCCCACAAACAACAAGTTCTATGAGAAACAAGGAGAAAAACCTTCAAATATAAAAGAAAGAAAATTCAGATAACAAAAGACTATACTGTACCCACCAGAATCAAATGGAGGGAGTGGAATAATTTGTTGCAAGTAACAAAGAAGTTGAAGATACAAATAAATGCCTTGTGTATCTGTATCTTTATATTGTGAATGTGTCTATCTATATTGTGAATGTATCTATTAAAAAAAAAAAGAAAATGAGAAGGGAGTTAGTAAGGATTTTGAATACTCTGAGGACCTATATTGACATCCTTTGCCACACACTTGTACAAGATCCTAGGTAGGAGGCTGGAAAGTGTTATTAAAAACTCAAGATTCACCATAACTTCAAACCCTTCGTTGTTTCCCAATCCCCAGACCTCAGGCATTTCTTTTTTTTTAACAAATGCTTTATTAACTTCTGTTTTACATCATTCATTTCTGCCAGATTTTGAGTTACAATCATTTTCCCCCCATTATTCCCCTACCCAACCTCCCAGAATAGTAGTCCCACAAGATATCGCTTCCTCCAATCTGCTCTCTCCCATACCTTCTCCCATACCCCCATCGACTTCACCACTAGAGGAAGGTGAATCTTTGTGTCCCAATGCCTGCACATCTTATCTCCCTATTACAAGCAAAAGAGTATTAGTAATAGTATTTATATATATTTGAAACATTTAATGTTACGACCTCGAATTTCAGATCCATTTCCTTCCTCCCTTGTCACCCATTCCCTCTTGGGAGATAAGTAATTCAGTATATGTTGTACATGTCTAGCTATGCAAAACATTATCATAGTAGATATATTGTACAAGGCTGCTTATAATTCCCTCCCACTCATCCCACCCCCCACCTGGTCCATTCCCTACATGATCCTGTCCCTCTTCTATAGTGGGTACTTCCAACCTCCCCACCCCCAAGGATGCCCTCCCATCCATCATCCCTCCTCTCATCCCCCTTCCCCCTATCCTGCTGCAGGTTGAGATATCCCATTTAGTATGTATGTCATTTTCTCCCTGAACCAAATTCAATGTGAATGTGGTTTTGCCTTTTTAGCCTTCCTTATTCTCCCCCTCCTTTGCAACCACTTCCCCTTGCTTCATCTACATGGGATAGTTTACCCTACCCTATCTCTCCCCATCTCCTCTTGCTACTTTCCTCTCTCACCTCATAATTTCATCCCTTGAGTATTCTCCCTTCCCAACAAATTCAACTTATGCCCTCTATCCATATATAACTGTAACCATATACACACACATTCACATATGTATTCATATGACCACACCCCCTTTTTCCATTATTTTCATAGTGAGAAAGATATCATCAGTCACAGTTATTGCTTTTCCATATAGGAATGTAAATAGTTCAACTTTGATAAGTTCCTTTTGATTTCTTTTCCCTGATTACCTTCTCAGGCATCTCTTACTTCTTGTGTCTGGATGTCAAATTTTCTATTCAATTCTGGTTTTTTCCTCAAGAATGCTTGAAAGTCCTCTATTCCACTGAATGACCATATTTTCCCCTGAAACAAAATACTCAGTTTTGCTGGGTAGGTGACCCTTGGGTTCATTCCCAGCTCTTTTGCCCTCTGGAATATCATATTCCATGCCCTTGGATCCCTCAGTGTAGAATCTGCCAGGTCCTGGGCTATTCTGATTGTGTTTCCACAATATTGAAATTGTTTCTTCCTGGCTACTTGGAGTATTTTCTCCTTGATCTGGGGATTCTGGAATCTTGCTATAATATTCCTGGGAGTTTTCTTTTTGGGATCTTTTTCAGGAGGAGATCGGTGGATTCTTTCAACCTCTATTTTGCCCTCTGGATCTAAAACATCAGGGCAGTTTTCCTTGAGAATTTCTTGAAGGGTGATTGCTAGGTTCTTTCTTTGATCATGGCTTTCAGGTAGACCAATAATTTTTAAATTGTCTCTCCTGGATCTATTTTCCAGGTCAGTGGTTTTTCCCATGAGATATTTCACATTGCCTTCTAATCTTTCATTTGTTTGCCTCTGCTTAACAGCATCTTGATTTCTCATAAAGTCATTAACTTCCATTTGCTCCAGTCTAACTCTGAAGGAATGAATCTCCTCAGTGAACTTCTGAGATTCTTTTTCCATCTGGCAAATTCGACTTTTTAAGGCATTCTTCTCCTCATTGCCCTTTTGGGCCTCCTTTGCCATTTGAGCTAATCTATTTTTTAAGGTGTTGTTTTCCTCAGTCAGGCTGTTGACCCTCATTTCATACTTTTCCTGCATCCTTCTCATTTCTCTTTCCATTTTTTCCTCCACTTCTCTTATTTGATTTTTAAAGTCCTTCTTAAGGTCCTCTATGGCCTGCAACCCGCTCATGTTTTCCCCTGGGGCCTTTGGAGCAGGACTTCTGACTTCACAGTCCTTTTCCCGCTCTATGCCCCCAAAATAGGAGTCTAGGGTTGCATTTTTCTGTTTCCTTTGCCTTGGCATGTTGCCACTTAATTACTTGACTTTTGGGCTTGTTGCCACACTATGGCTTTAAGGCCAGATAGAGGAATTTTCGTCCCGGATGTGTGGAGGGCAACTTCCGTTTCTGGCAAGCTGTAAACCCACCCAGGACTTCCACCCTAGATCACAGTCCAGATCCAGGGAGGTTAAAGCAAGAGCGATTACCCCCCAAGACTGATCGCTGGATCTCCCTACAATTTGGAGCCCTGGAGCTGGAGCCACCTCTGAAAACTGCAAAATATAGTGTGTCTCCTCAGTGGCTTCTAGCCCCCAGGGGAGGGAACCGACGCATTCCCTAAATACCAGTCCCAAAGTCCATATGACACCAACCTCTTACTTTGTCCTAGGCATGTCTATGTTGATAATTCTGGAGTCGCCACAGCTCCTGGTGTTCTGGGGTTCCTCAAGCCGGCTGCTGGCCCTGCCGCCCTGGGGCTAAAACCTCGGCTCATGCGGACCTGGGCTTGGCTCGGCTCCTTCGCTCTGCTCGTTGCGGGTTGCTGGCTCCCAGACCGCTGCGCTGGTCCTTCCTGCCGGGCTGCTGGGCTGTCCTCAGTGGGAGGTTAGCTTCTCTGTGTCGTTCTGTGGCTGCTGGGGCTCCAGAAGTTGTTCAGAGTTCCATTTTACATAGTTTGGGGGGAATGTGGGGGCAGAGTGGCTTGGATGAGCTGTTTCTACTCCTCCATCTTGGCTCCGCCCCTGACCTCAGGCATTTCTAAACCCAGTCCAGCACACAAAACTCCATCAGGCACATACATAATATATAGGAAATACTGAGACACAGAACCCCCCCCAGACACACACACACACACACACACACACACACACACACACACACACACAAGAATATCCCACCTCCATTCATCAAATGCATTGCTCAACCTCACATAGGTTTCAATTTCCCCTTTTTTTGTGGGCAGTACTCTAGAAAAGATATTCTAGGCAGTTAAGTGGCATAGTCCATGGAGAACTAGGCATAGATTCAGGTAAATCTGGGTTCAAATCCAACCTCAGACACCTACTGACTTTGTAACCTTGGGAGAGCCACTTAACCTCAATTTGCCTCAGTTTCCTCACTATAAAATGGGCATAATAGTCCCTACCTCACAGGATTGGTGTGAGGATCAAATGAGATGAAAACTCATAAATTACTTAGCACAGTGACTAGCATATAGTAAGTGATATATAAATGTTGATTATTACAACTACCACTACTCTAACTGCTGCTGCTGCTGCTGCTACTACTACTATTACTACTACTACTACTAGTATCAGTAATAGTAATTGAGGTGTTCCTAGATATCACCCCATTGTTTCTACTTCTGCAAGATTTTGTTAATTGCCCTACATTCCTTACTATGGTCAAAAGTGGATAACCTGTTTAGAACTATAGGATAGACCTCATAAGGCCCTCCCTTACATTATTTCCATGGGCAGTTTTTAATAAGTAAGAAGTAGTCAGATGTTGAAATTTTGGGGAATTAATTTGAAGACTTGTAGTCATCTGGATTAGGAGAAATTTTGACTTAGGTGTGGGGGAGAGTATTAGGAAAAGAAAAGAGCCCCATTTCCTTGGGACCCATGACTTTCAGTCTCATGTTCATGGTCCCAGCTGCCTACCAGTGGGGAGAAAGAAATGTTCAGGGTTAGAAGTACCTAGCATCTAAAGGCCAAACCTTGTCACACCAATGACCAGCATACTAAGTAAATGAAGAATGAACCAAGGATGATGAATGTGTTGGGAATGGTTGAAAAAATTAGACACACTTCTAGACCCAGGTGTATCAGATAAGGGCTTTAAGCAGAAAAACAATTCAACCCTAAGAAAAATTTAAGAAATCAGGCTCTGGTGCCTCTAAATGAAGACAAGAAGGGGGAAGTAAGCTCAGAGATAGGGTCTCAATCTTTCCTTCATCCCCAGTTATTGTTTCATTTAAAAGAGTGAATCAGTAATGGATAACATACCCAACTGTGATTTGGCAAGGAAAAAAGGAAGAAGGGAGGAAGGGAGAGAAAGGGAAAAGAAATATTTATGAAACACCTTCTATGTGACAGGAAGGAAGAGGATGCAAAGTAAAAGGGAAGAAAGTGAAAGGAAAAAAATATTAAGCACTTACTATGTACCATGAAGGAAGGAAAGGAGGAAAGGAAAGAGGGAAGGGAAAAAAAAGATATATTAAGCACCTACTCTGTGCCAGGCACTGTGCTAAATGCTTTATTTACATTATCTCATTACATACAAACACCTTAAAAAGTAAGTGCTGTTATTATCCTGTTTTATAGTTGAGGAAATTGAGGCAGACAAGAGGTTAAATGACTTGGCCAGAGTCACACAGCGAGTTAGTATCTGAGGCTGGAACTGAACTCAGGTCTTCCTTAATCCATGCCCAATGCTCTGTGCATTGGACCTCATAAGACAAAGTGGACACACTTTGGAAAGGAAAGGAAAGGCAGCTGCAAGAAGCATTATCTCTCGAGATTCAGGACTACACATATAGGGGATCCCAGTTCAGAAGAGAGTGAGCAGACCAAAGGGAACCTAAAGGGAGATTCCACCAAAAGAGAAAAGGATTGAGTTACCTCACAGTGGCAATGCTTGAGCCCACTTTCCCCTGGACTCTGAACTGAAGGGGCTTGTGGGAGAGAGACTGTGTTATAGACTTTTCAGGGAATGCTCTGATACCTGTTCTCCTTACTCCAGTATCTTAGAAAATGCCTTTTCCTAAAAGCTAATTAAGTTAGTCTTCTTGGTTACCCATAGGGATTAAATCATCTGGGGCTGAAAAGCAATTGCAGCAGAGTGGCTCCAGCTGGGTAGGTTGCTCCTGGAACCCTGAGGAGAGGAGAAGTCAGTTGTCCTCTGGGGCCCCAGCCTGACAGCTGAGTGGGAGTTGGGAGAGTGAGCCCAGAGGATTGTGGCATTTTGATTCTATGAAACTCTTAACCTTCAAAGTGCTAGAGAAATGGGACTTGTTCTTTCTGTTATTGGTGGCAATCATGTTCATGATTTTTTCCTCAAGAACTAAACCTCTAAGAGTTCCTCTGGAGAGTTCCCTACCCCACTCCACCCCAGACCCATTAAGTGAAAAACATAAGAAAAAATAAACCAGAATAATTATCTCTGGTTTTTTCCCATTCCACAGTCAAGGATCCTCTTGGGTTCTCACATGGGCCCAGCATATCTCATACACCATCCATCTTGTTGCCTATACTTCCCAAATATCAGAACCAGTAATTGTGACCAGACAATGTAAGGCTCAATCATTCTGAGTCATTATTTCACAAGCCTCTCACTGCCAAGGGGAGATATGAAAACCTCAAGTGTTATAGGGGGCTTTTAAGCACTCTCTCTCTCTCTCTCTCTCTCTCTCTCTCTCTCTCTCTCTCTCTCTCTCCTCTCTCTCTCTCTCTCTCTCTCTCTCTCTCTCTCTCTCTCTCTCTCTTTTTCTGTCTCTCTCTCCCTGTCTTTCTCTGTCTCTGTCTCTGTCTCTGTCTCTCTGTCTCTGTCTCTCTTTCTCTCTCACACACACACTCTCTCTCTCTTTCTCCCCCTCTCCCTCTCTCACTGAAAGAACCTGTTGAAAAGGTTGGGAAAGAAACAAATGAAAAAGAAAGAAAAAATGGCAGTTAGGTGGCACAGTGGATGGAGCACCAGTCCTTGAGTAAGGAGGACCTAAGTTCAAATCCAGCCTCAGACACTTGATATTTGCTAGCTGTGTGACCCTGGGCAAGTCACTTAACTCCAACTGCCTTGCAAAAAAAAGTTTGGATTAGGAGATAAGAAAATGTTTTCCTGCATTTTGGGGTAAAATCTCAGCATAATTTATGCCTAAGCATCTTCTGCCATCACATTTCCCTGCATTATTTTTGGCTGTAAACCAGGAGGATTAAATGGGAGGAGTAAATCTAGGCAGTGTGGAATAATGAAAGGAAGATTGGGGAAGTTCATCCATCCCTGGTGTATGTCTGACTCAGATGCTGTAGACACATGACTGTGGGCAAGTCATTTCCTCTTCATGGGCCTGTACAAAGGGCTATAAGACACTGTAACCCTTAAAGTCCCTTCTACTTCAGGCATTCTCTGTTCTAAGGTCCCCCAGCAACTTCCACATTCTCTGTTCTAAGGTCTCCCTCCCAGCTCTCACATTCTCTGTTCTAAGCTCCCTCCCAGCTCCCACATTCACTGTTCTAAACTCCCTCCCAGCTCTCACATTCTCTGTTCTAAGCTCCCTCCCAGCTCTCACATTCACTATTCTAAGCTCCCTCCCACCTCTTACATTCTCTGTTCTAAGCTCCCTCCCAGCTCACATTCACTGTTCTAAGCTCCCTTCCTAGCTCTCACATTCTCTGTTCTAAGCTCCCTCCCAGCTCTCACATTCACTATTCTAAGCTCCCTCCCACCTCTTACATGCTCTGTTCTAAGCTCCCTCCCAGCTCACATTCACTGTTCTAAGCTCCCTTCCTAGCTCTCACATGCTCTGTTCTAAGCTCCCTCCCAGCTCTCACATTCTCTGTTCTAAGCTCCCTCCCAGCTCTCACATGCTCTGTTCTAAGCTCCCTCCCAGCTCTCACATGCTCTGTTCTAAGCTCCCTACCATCTCTCTCATTCTGTGCCCAAAAGTCCTTCCTTATTCTCACCTGTCATGCCTTATGTTCTAACATCCCTCACAGGTCTGACACCTTGTGTTATATAAAGACCCTCAGCTCAGCTATTCTCTTCTCTGTTCTAAGGACTCACTGTGCAGTTCCATCCTCTTAGCTTTCTCTTTTAAAAAAAGACAAGATGTAACTTATTTTGTGTATGTTTTGTCCATAAATGTGTGTGTGTACATACAAGCACGCTGTCTTACGTGCTCTAATCCAAACTGGGCTCAAGCACTGCCGTCTATCTGAAGCCTTACTTGATGCCTTCCTCCAAGTTACTTTCCCCCCAACACTACAAATATATTGTTTTGAAATTTTAATTTAGTTAAAATTTCAACTTAAAAAGCACTTCTGTTCTCTACCTGTCACTATCCCCTCCAACTAAAAAGAAGAAGAGAAGGAAAAAATGCTTATAGCAAATATTCCTAAGCAAGCACCACAGATCCCCATAGCGGCCATGCCCCAAAGCCTGGGTCTCATTCTGCATTTAGAGGCCATCATGTCTCAGCCAGGGGGTGGAGGCCGGGCTTACACTTCCATTGACCAGACTCTTTCAAAGTTGTACTTCTGTATAAAGTTATTATAAAAATTATTCTCCTAATTCTATTCACTTCATCTCGCATTGCTTCATAGAGGCCTTCCCGATTCCCTTTGAAATAGTCCACATCTTTGTTTCTTATGGTGCAACATTTCATTGCTCCACAAACCATGATTTGTCTAGATATTTCCCAATAGGTGGAAAGCCCCAGGTTCTTTGCTTCTATTGGTCATTTTGGGGGTGTCAAATAGACCCTTTTCCTTTCTTTGATGTCTTTGGAGGATAGGACAAGTAGAGGTATTTCAGGGTCAAAGAGTTTATGGCATTCAGTAACTTCAGAGCCATTGTTCCCAATTGCTTTCCAGAGTGGTTGGATGGTTCACAACTCCACCAGAAGTGTTCATGTTCCTGTTAATCCCGAGCCTCCTAAACAAAGTAGAGTGGTTTTTCTTCCCTTCTGGTCATTTTTGAGGCATTTAAAAAATATGGATATTGATGGCTTGGGTTTTTTCCTTTGAAAACTAGCTATTAATGCACTTTGGTCAAACTCATCCTTTGGGAAATGGCTATTATTATAAGTTTAAATTATTTGTTTACATTTCTTGAGCATATTTAAATATATATCTATATATGTGTGTATAGAGACATATATACACATATATTCATGCATATACTCACATCTATCCATATATGGGTTACATATAACCCACACATATTTCATATATGGGAAAAATAACGGGAGAACTTCATCTGAGAAACTGATTGGAAAAATTTTTCCACCCACTCTCTACTCCCTTGTGTACCTGTTTCCCTTCTAATTTTAAGAGCATTGTTAAAATGTATGCAGTAAATTCATTTTGTTTTTGTATATACAAATGATCCATTTTTATTCTGTGATTCTGCTCCATTGTTGGTCATGAGCTCTTCCTCTATCCATAGTTCTAAATGGTATTTTCTTCCTCACTACTCTAATTTGCTTTGAGGTCACTTTTTATATCTGAGTTATTTATCCAGTGGGACTTATCATATGGTACAACATGTGGTCCTTTTCCTAATTTCTGATATACTACTTTACAGTTTGCTCAGCATGTTACTGTCGAAGAGCTGCCCTGTTAGCTGGGGTCCTTTGGCTTTATCACACACTAGGCTGTTAGGAAGACTTATGTAGGAAGACAAATTTATTCCACTGATCCACCTCTCTAGATTTTAACTAGTATCAAATCATGTTGATGATTAATAGTTTATAGGACAATTTGAGATTTGGTACTGTTTGACCTTTGGACTGTTGAACTCATTGCTTCAAACCTCTAAATACATTACTTTGCCTATCCTTATTCCCACAGTTTCCCTTTCTTATCTTGCTATAAAATTTTTAGCTGTGTGTTAAATAGTATTGCTAATAATATGCATCTTTGTTTTCCCCCTGATATTACTATAAATGTCTCTAACCATTCTTCATTCTATATAATGTTTGCCCTTTGTTTCATATAAATAATATTTATTATAAAAAGAAAAGTTCATTTATTCCTACTTTCCAGCTTTTTTTATAAACAGAAATATATGTTTGATTTTGGCAAAAGCCTTTCTAGAATATATTACCATAGTTATGTAGTTATTATTATTATTATTATTTTATGTTTTAATAGAGTTTGTTATGCCTGTAGTTTTCCTGATATTGAATCAAACCTTACATTCCTGGTATAAACCCAAACTGGTTATAGTTAATAATCTTTCTTATCAGATATTGTTAATTATTTACTAATACTGTACTTGCAATATTTGTGTCGATGTCCATTGGGGATATTGTTCTATGACTTTCTCTCTTCTCAGTTTAGGCATAGAGATCATGTTTATATAATAGAAAAGGATGAGAAGGGTTCCTTATTTCGCCATTTTTTCAGTTTATGCAACACTGATATTTTTTTTCTCTTGTCAGAATTCACTTAAAATTTCATCTGATCCTGGACCTCACGCCTTCTCCATTTTAGGAGTTCATTTATTGATTACTGATTTGTTTTTCTGATACTGGATAGTTTAATCTTTCTTTTTCGGTTAATATAGATATTTCCTAATTTGGCAAGCATTTATCTATTTCCTTTAAATTATAAATTTTGTTACTACGAATTGGGCAAAATAGTTTCCAATAATTCCTTCATTTCCACATCAATATGAGCAAATTTTTCTTTTTCATTTCTGACATAAACCATTTTTTCTCTCTTTTGGAAAATTTTGATTATCTAACTTTATCCATAATATCAGTTTCCCCCCACCAAAAAAAGACCTACTAGCTTTATCAGTTCATTTTTACTCTCAGTTTTATTAGTATGTTGTTTGATTTTCACAATTTTCAATATTGTCTTTCTGGAATTCAGCAGTTTTCAGAACTGCCCTGACAGCAGTTAATATGTAACAATATACTCATACTTTAAACTTTGTTTTTCTGTTTGAGTATGTATTTCAAGAACCAATTTTCTGTAACTATTCTTCTGTTCACTGCTCCTTTTCAGAGAGGAAGCCCCTCCATGATACTCACCTTAGTCTCTCCCTCCATTCTGAATATATTCGGAAGAAGGATGTCTCAAGAGTGAAGATGATGTCCTTAGACGGGGAGCAAGTGTATTGCCACTGAGTCCTGGAGAATGTGATATACATTGCTTCTCTTTCTTAAATAAAGTCTACATCTTGCCTTTAAAGAAAAAAAAAAACGCATGATATTTATATATTAAATGCCTGTGAAGAACAAAGGAGTTCAGTCATATTGGACTCTTCCTGACCAGAGATACTGGAGTGGTTTGCCATTTTCTTCTCCAGTTCATTTTACTGATGAGGACCTGAGGCAATAGGGTCAAGTGACTTGCTCACGGTCACACAGCTAGAAGTGTATGAGGCCAGATTTTAACTCAGGAAGATGAGTCTTCCTAACTCTAGGCTTGAGGCTTTATCCACTGCACCACCTAGTTGCCCAGAACAAAGGAGGGAAAAGATTTATGTTTTCTTATTGGCCTATGACTCAGAACGTATGCTGACTGTATGCCCAAAATGGAATTACCATGGGCTTGCGCAAATGGGTATAGGGCCCATTGGAAACTGACTGAATTCTACAACTACAAGTGCTGTGAAGTAATTAATATTGTCCCTTAGGTACTTATTCCCTTGAGACCATGATAGAGTAAAAAAAATGGGGCAAGGGTCCCAGTTCAGCACTGGAACAATATACTGTTTATCAGTATTGAGATCCAGTGTTGTGCAGGGTACCTAAGAGTACAGGAGGTTGGGAATGCAGACTATGTAGAATAATGGAGGAGGCTACTTCAGGGTCAGTGAGAATAAATCCAAGTATGGGATGGTTCCATCTTATGCCATGGAGACTTCAAAAAATACTTCTAATCTTGTCATTTGAATCTGAGCATGGAACAGTTTACTGTTAATGGGATATAATATCTTCCCCGCCCATTAATAGACCTCATATGGACCCTATTAAGGGAAGCTTACTTAGGGGAGGCTTGCTCACTAGAAAGGTTTCCACACTTTTTGTTAATTTCTAATTAGGCACTGAGTCCTGATGACCACTGACTCTAAAAAGGGTATATATACTCTGAGGTTAGCATTTTGCTTTGGGGCTCACTCATTGGAACAGTGTTCATGTGATTTGGCTAGATGAGATACTGGGTAAACATTAAGTATCCCCATGGCTTTAAAAAGACCCAGATGTTGGTACTTTTCTCACTGATAACTATGTATGTATGTATTGCCTTGGTCAGACAGTTGGATCTGTCTACTGATCTGTGCTAATTTCTCAGACAGTTAAAAGCCCTTTCTATTAGCCTTTATTTCTCTGCTTGTATTTTCTCCATTTTCTTTGTTTAGATTTTCTCCAAAGTTCAGGGTGCTGACTTTTGCTCTGAACTAGTGAATGTAATTAAAAAGATTGCTGACCCCTTGAAGAACCATCTTTCACAGTAAAGAAGACCTAAGAGCCTGTGCTAGTAGCCATCCTGGGTCTGCCAGTGTGGTTTTCACTACAGATGGCAAGCTCCACATAGATGATTACAATGACTTCACTTTTCTTCTAGCTATCTTCTGATGAGGTTAAATGTTTCTTCTTAGTTCTGACATTCTAGATCCTATGTTCTAAGGACCCTCAGAGCTCTCACATTACATTTTCACTCTTCTAAATTCTAGTTCAATTCTGATTTTCTATATGTAATATGTGTATATGTATGTGCTGTCCATGTTATTTGACCACATTGGTCTGTCTAGATGTTGTCTGTATGGATTCATGAACAGATGTCACTAAAGTACCTCTGCCCACTCTTCAGATTTCTGCTAGAATAAGAGCAAAAGATGGGTCCTCTGAGAGGGGATACCAGGCTAGAATCATATCTGTCTTCCACCTTAAATACAATTAGTCTACGGGAAATGCTTTTTAGGTTCAAGCCACTTTCCTGATCCCTATCTCTTAGTGGAGAAACAATCCCCCAAGTAAGATTTCCAGAGATGACTCCCTTCCCATCAAATACCAGTTACACAAAGACACTTGGTAAATTTGTGTATGTGTAAGAGGCAGACAGAGACAGGGACAAATGGACAGAGATAGACACAGAGACAGAAATGGAGAGATGACGATACAAAGGCAAAGACAGGGAGACACTCAGGGACAGAGATGGAGAAATAGAAAGAGACAGACAGGGACAAGTCCCACATCCCTTATATCCCTTATCTCAATTTATTTCATCCAAGGGGAAATTCTTTGATGTCTCTAGAGTGGCAAATTGAGGATAGTGGCTCCTTTCCATGTCAGCTTCTTTCTCGGTTCTTTCTTTCCCCTCAATGACCTTTCCCTGAAAGAGAAACTGGAACCTCCTGTGTCCTCTCAAAGATGAAAACATAATATGTAAGATAGCTCTCCTAAGTTCTCATCAACTTGGGTTCTCCTAAGGACACAGAACATGGAGTAATCATTCTCCAAGAAAGAGGAGACTTTTATCCAAATGGGCTTGACCCTCAAGTTACAGAGTCTACATTTCAAACTCTTTCCCACTTCTGACATTCTCTTTTCTGTTATTTTCAGATCCCTCCAAGCTCTGATCCCGTCCATTATAAAGTCCTTCTGTCCTTTGCCATTCGATGTTTTATGGTACTGCCAGTCTCTAATATTCTGTATTCACTGTTCTAAGGTCCCTCCTAGTTCAGACATTAAACATTTTAAGTTGCTTCCAAACTCTAACCTTTTGTGTTTCATGTTCTAAGTTCCTTTCCCTTCTAGCTCCAGTGTCTCATGTTCTAAGAACCCTCCAAGTTCTTACATTCTATATTTTAAGGTCCTACCAAGATCTCACATTCTGTATTCTGTGTTTTAAGCTTCTCTCCCAGGTCTGATATTTTATGTTCTAAGTTCCCTCTCAGCTTTGGCATTGTGTACTATATGTTCTAAGATCCTCCCCAGCTCTAATATCATATGTTCTAAGAGTACTGACAGCTCTCATATCAATTGTTGCCAGGTTTAAGGTCCTCTTCCTCTTTTCCCTAGGTCCATCTACACTAGTTCTAGTGTTTTGTCTTGTTCTAAGGGCCTCCCTAGTTCTAAAATTCTTTGTTTTATCTTTTAAGCATCACTCCCCCCATTTCTGATTATTTTCTGTTCCAATATCCCTCTAAACTGTGACTTTCCATGGTTTTCTAATTCTAAGTCAGGATGAGTAACAGCTGCAGAGAGGAGATGGGGGTGGATGAGGTTGGGCAGAAAGGGGATGACAAGTAGCTGTCATGGTTACAAACTCTGACTAGACAAGAGAATAAGAGATTACACTAGGGAAACCAAAGAAGTTTATCTTGTACTGTGCCATTAAATCACTTCTTTAGAAGTTCAAATATTCTGAAAAGGGACACAGCCCTGGGATCTACAGATGACAAAGCACATCCATTTGTAAGCTCTAGGGGAGAATCAATTTGGGAACAGCTCAGTTACCAGACTGGGTCATTGACCTAATGTGATGCTGAGTCCTTCCTATTGAACAAAACAGTCATGCTTTGCCATCAGCATAGCCTAATTAACACTTGCTGCTCACTCCCCAACATCTCATTTACTCAATTGGTTTCAGGATTTAACAAGCAGAGATATTCTTGGCTGTAACAGGTTGTCATTGATTTCAACAATGCATAGAATACTTACTAACAGGCTAAGTCATTTGTAACTTTTATTGGCTCACAGAAAGGCCCTTAAATGATTTGGCCCAGAGTTTTAAAGAAAAGCTGAGGCTGATTTCATTCTCATGTGTACATCATAGGAGACAGTCAAATAGAAGTTTCTTTCTTTTCTTTGGAGAGCCAAGTCTCCCCACAGCTCCTTTCTTCTCCCTGGAACTCTTTTCTACTCCCCAAAGCCCTCACTCATGTGAACATCTTCAATACTTTCAATGACCCTGAGCATTGATCTAGGGAGAAATAATTAGTCCCATTTCACATAATTACATGATTTGAGAGTGAGAAGAGGACTCATCCATCTCATCTAACCTATACACAAAAAAAATATCCCTTAGCAAATCTCCACTAAGTGATTTTTTCTTCTTCTGCTTAAATAACTCCCAGGAGTGAACCCCCAGACAAATAAACTAATACTCATATAGTAAGTGACACATTCAATGTCACCCCAATTCTGCACTAGGTTGCCATAATCCCAGACTGGAGATCTTTCCACTAATCCAGATTGAGTCCCAACAGAATAAGGGATAGTAAACACAAAGGAAGTCATCATGGTGGGGAAAAAGACATTGGTCCTCAACAATTGTAATAAAAGGTATGGAAGTCAAAGTTTTAATACATTCTTTCCTTTCTCTGAATAGATACCTAGACAGATATAAATAAGAAAACCATCACCACCAAAGATCACTGACATTGATACTTTGCTTACTGTATTACTAAAGGATGGCTAGGTAGTGTATTAGGTAGCATGCCAGCCTGGAGTCAGGAAGACACATCTTCCTGGGTGACCCCAGGCAAGTCACTTCAACCTGTTTGCCTCAGTTCCTCTTCCTTAAAATGATCTGGACAGAAATGGCAAACTTCTCCAGCATCTCTTCCAAGACCCCAAATGAGATCACAAAGATTCAGATACAACTGAAAATAACTGTCCTATTGCATTACAAATATTATCTCATTTGATCTTCACAAAATCTCTGGGAAGTAGGTGCTAATATACCTATTGTTTAGATGAAGGAACCGAGGAAAATAGAGGATGACTTGCCCAGAGTCACACAGACAGTGAGGATTGGAGGCCATGTTTGAACTCATCTTCCTAATTCTGGGCTAGGCACTCTGTCCACTACATCACTTAGCTAATTCTAGAGAGATGTTGATGTATATCTATATGAATACATACAAATATATACATCTATACAGGTGTGTACATGCAACCATATACATATACATACATGTGTATATAGTCTCATTGAGGACATCCATGATGAAGTTATGGGAAGGACATTACCAAGGTTTGCTGAGTAATACTGTTGAGTACACTAAATATTTACAGTCATAAAAGGGGAAAATACAGAGAATAGCTTACTGTGTTGCTTATCCATGTGTTGTTTTGATATGTGTGTGTGAACAACAAAGTGCAGTCCTACTAGACCCCCTCTGAAAAAAATGACTCTTAGATGGCCCTCAAAAGCACAGTAAGCACCTGGAACGATGTCACAGCTGAGCTGACCTCATGATGCCCCTCTTAGCACTAATGTGCAGTGAGACACAAGAAGGGAGGAGTGTAGTCACCAAAGGTGTTTGCCTCTGGAGCCAGGGAAGACCCGGGTCCTACATCACATATTACCATCAAGGTTACCCTCCTCAAATCACTCCACTTCTCTTGGCCTCAGCTGGGGTTCAGCCCATGGTTTCCAAGACATGTTGCCCCTCTAAATCTGCCATTCTGTGATGAATCTTCATAGAAGAGGGAGTTCCTGTCCATGGTGGAGTCCTCCAGACATTGGGGGAGGGCCTGGAGCTGATGGCGTTGAGCCCCAGCACATTCATCGTAGAGATTGAAAATCAAAGCAATTCATGGTTTTATTCAACAGAGAGAGCCAAATGGTGACTAAGACGTGGTCTCAAGCATCAAGAGTGCATAGCTTCATAGAGCATGAAAAGGACATAAGAGGAGCATAGAATGCCAGATCAGATCACACCCAGATCAGCCACCAGCTGGACAGATCAGGCAGAGTCTCATGGAGGTGTTGATCTTGATATGTGAATGAGTGCATGAAGACGGGGAGACAAGGGTCAGGATATTGCAAGAGAAATGGTTTTCCAACCATAAGGGGCAATATTGTGCCCTAATCCCAAGCAAATAATTAAGGCAATTCATGAGCCACACAGAAAAGACCTTTAAGAAAAAGTGGGGCTAAGATGAAGAACAAACCCTCTTTTTCAAGGACAGATTAGACCGGCATTCTTGGAGAACATTCCCAGCTCTGAAATTCTGGGTTCAATAGATAGGAGGCCATGCTGAATAGAGTCCAAATTCAGGAAGCCAATGCAGTAAAGGGCAACTTGGGAGTCAGAATGAGTTTGTAACAGCTGTTCCAAAGCGGGGGACGTCAACATGTTACAAAGGGAAACAAAATACACTGGTGAAATGATGGATGGATTGTCTCCTAGAATTGTGAACTTCATTTGAAAAGTTGAAGGCAACCACCTCACACGTCCATTCTCAACTGCACCAATGTTGTGAAGGAATGGGAAGGCAAGAAATCACACAGGAAGGCAGGAAAGAGTAGGTCATGTTTGAAGGAGGGCAAAGAACGCAGTGGGGGGACAAGGTTTGTCTGTGGACTAGACCTGCAAATTCATGAATAAAGGGCTCCTAATGAGAAAATGCCCTCTACAAACCCAACTTGGATAGCCTACTCCTGAGCTGAAAGTCTTAGAGCATAGTTGTTTGGGGGCAATGAGAGGATAAATGAATTGTCCAAGGTCAAACAGTCAATGTGTATCAGAGGAAGGTCCTGAACCAAATCTCTCTGACTCTGACGCCAGCTCTCTGGCTTCCCCTAGGTTGTTTGATTACAGCATAAAGTGTGGGAAGGATAGAAGTTTGTGATAAAGCTGGGATAATAGGTTGAAACCAGATTGTGCAAAGTGCTAAGGGTTCTTTGTTTTTTTTGTTGTTGTTTTTATTTTGCTTTTTGGAGGGCAATTGGGGTTGTGACTTGCCCAAGGTCACATGGCTAGTTTTTGTGTTAAGTGTCAGAGGTTGGATTTGAACTCAGGTCCTTCTGACTCCAGGGCCAGTGCTCTATTTACTGTGCCACTTAGCCGCCCCTGGGTTCTTTATTTGTAACAGCAACAATAATTAACATTTGTATGACATTTTAAAGATTATAAAAACCATATATCTTGTCATTTGAACCACACAACAACACCATGAAGTAGATATTTCCATTTTATAAATGAGGAAACTGAGGCTTGGAAAGCTTAAGTGATTGATTTATAAACACACAGATTACCAGAGACAGCCAATCTGTCTCCAAAACCATGATTCTATCCCCAGAGACCAACTGCTTTTATTTGATAAATGATGGGAAGTCATAAGCTAAGATAAATCATCTGACTTTAAGTGAAAGGAACTCTGTGTGTGTATGTGTGTGGTTGTGTGTGTGTCTGTGTGTGTGAAATGCCCCCAAGTCATGTCTTTCCTGCACTGTTCTCTGAGACATCCACAGCATCTTGGTTTCTTTGGTCTTTCTAAGTGTTCCTTCACTTATCTTTGAGCCTAGAGAGAATTGGAATTCAATGTTCAAATGCCATCATGGTCCCTTTCATTAACAATTAGAGCCCCAGGGTTCCATCTCCTTTTATCAACTAAGCTCCTTTATCTATCAACTAAATGCCCTCCTTCACTCAAATCAAATTCAATTGCAAGTCATGTAATCATCTCCCTGATGCCATGGACCTCTTTGAGAGGAGAAGGCATACCACAGAAATTGCCCTTAGCTCTAGGATTCAAAAACCATATGGAGGAGGTCTTCCTTAGGAAGGATTGATTTACTAGTTGGGGGTAGTTGAGAGTGGTAGCCTGGAATGAGCAAGTGGCCATAGGAAAAGAAGATAAAAACAGAGGGCTAAATATTCCTAGTTTGAGATATGAAAACAATTCTCCCTGCCTTTTAAGAACACCAAAATAAATCTACAGAGCCAAGGGAAACTTATGAATAACCATGACAACCATTCCAGAAAAGAATTTGTGGAATGGAATTCTTTGGGTATGATTCTCATTGGAGAATTAGGGCTTCAATACTTTGGCTATTTGAAAGCTTTCCTGTCTTTCTTTTTTCTACTAGTTGCTGAAGTCAAACCTGAAAAGGTGTGCCTTTGTGACTGAATTCCCTCCACTCTGGAAAGCATGTCACCCTGAACTTATTTGAATGGAGAGAGGATTGTAGGCTTTAGAGCTGTAAATAACATGAGAATTAGTGTACCAGTAAATGTTTAACAACTGACTATGGGGGTGATGTACCACAGCACACTCTTCAGTTTAATATCCTTTATTAAAGTTTTTCCATCACTTTCTTAAGGCTAGGTAATCAATAAACCAATAAACCAAACCCTAACTCATGGTATTTGTTGATTTCCCCAGTGTAAGTGCTCATATTGAAAATTTAACAATTGGCTATCCCTAGTTGTTTCCATGTGCTCCAGTTCATCCCTGAGCATGAGAGGTCATTTAGTGCAATATCTTCATTCTATCAAGGAGGAGTCTGAGACTCCAAGGAAGTAAGGACCCATTCAAGGTCAAACTGGAGTGATAGTGTAGTGTGGTATAGAGAGGACTCATCTTTGAGTCAGAGGAGATACTAATTTACAAAGTCATCAGAATTTTAGAGTCGAAAAGCACATAAGTTGCCTTCTTGCCCAGCACATAATGTGATAGCTAATTTCTTCTAGAACATCCAATAGCATACCCAGCCTTTGTTCTCAGAAAGGAGAGCTGGAATCATGGGGAAGTTTTGCCTTGCAGGAATCCTAAACATGCCTCATTGCCCCTTCTCCCATCATCATTGTTTTTTTCCCCCCTGGGAGAACCAATTGAATCAATCCTCCAAAAGGGAAGGAAGAGGAAGAGAAAGGAAAAAGAAGAACAAGAAGAATTAAAAGAATAAGAGAAGAGGAATCAGAGAACAAGAAGGAGGAGAAGGGGAACAAGGGGAGCAGAGGATACAGATGAAAAGAACTGTAGACAAAGACTGAATGAGTTGGTTTCTCACCTGATGTGTATTTGGGAACAAAGTGGGAGGGAACTCCGAGATGAGATCAGAGGCCATTCCTTGACACATTTCAATCTCATAGAAACAACAGGTAAAAGGTTTCAGACCAGCACCTTTTCTGGTTCCTTTTGTATGCACACACTACATTTTTTAGGGAAAGTCCCTCACCAAATTACCAATACATTCTTCTCATTGCTCAGTTGTCATATCTTTCTGAGCTGGCCTGAAATGAGTGCTAGAGCATGGATTCATGGTGCCAAGTTCGTAAATTGAGAGTATTTCACTGTTGGTGTAGAAGGCTCTATCCTGATCAATCCCCCCAAGGTCAGTTTCACTTGCCAAAAGAAGGCTATTATTTAAGCATATTGGATAGGGAGAGACATCAGGTGCTTCCTGCCTTATTAACCTGTACCATTGGTCATTTGGAAGAAATGTGTGCTTACAGGGAAAAGTGGTAAAAGCAATAAGGCCTGAAGCAGTGAAAATGATAGTTCAGCTTTTATTGGTTTATTAATGGCAAAAGCTCTCTGCTGCAAAGCTCATTAGCCCTGCAGTTTTGTTGCAATGATCTGACTTACCTGGCTAAAGTTCTTCAGAGTTTCACTGGAGATCAGGCCTCACAGACATCTGTGGCCCCCGGATTGTAATAGATCTCAGCTCACACTTGTCATCTTCTCCTCTGTGCCTCTTGGCCCTGTGCTGCCATCAGTGCTACACAGGGGATTTCCATGACCTTCTGCAGCCTTTCTTCTTTGGTTTCCAGAAATCTGCAGTGGCTATGTTGGCTTTCGAGATTTCATTTGCTATTTCTCTTTCCTAATACAAGGCCTTCACACCTTCTTTTCCAATCAGACCTGCTGCCTTTTGAGCCACTTCTTACCAGCAAGTAATCCTCAGTAATCCATCGTAGCTCATCCTTGCACATTGAGTATCTCTCCATTGACATTTTGGTCAAGAGAAGTTTTGGATTTCCTAAGATTGTCTATAATTTGCTGATTTTCAGAACCACCAGGAGACCATAGGTATTGAAGACAAAACAAAACAAAAGATGACCTAAGGTTAGTGTTGCTGAGTTGCTGGAGATCCAAGAAAGCCTGAGAATGTTTCTCAACTTTACTGAAAACTACTCTTTGGATACTCCATCCAGTAGTCTTCCATATCCTATCACTCACCATGCCTTGCTGCTTCTGTCTCCACATCTCTTCCACACATCCATTCCTTTCTCTCCACTCTCATTGCCACCCTCCTAGTCCAAGTCCTTAATCTACTCTACTAGACTATTTCAATAGTCTCCAAATTGGTCCCCTTGCCTTACGAGTCTCTTTTTCCATGAACCACCTCCAAATAGCTGCAAATTTATTTTTTTAGTGCCCAGATTTGACCATGTCACTTCTCAAGAAATTTCAATGGCTCACTGTAGCCCCTATGATCAAATACAAACTCCAATATCCAACAGTACCCACAAAGCCATGTACCTACTCTCCACTATAGATATTTTAACCTGCATTCTAGATTACATGATATTTTATCCCCTACCTCAGTGCTTTTGGACAGGCTATATCTCATGCCATAAATGCTCTCCTATCTCATGTCTATGTCATAGAATGGTGAGCTTATATCACATCACAGCTCAAAGGTTACTTTGCAGTGGAGGCTTTTTCTGATCCCCCTAATTGTTAGTGTTTTTCCACCTCTCCAAGTTTTCTATTAGCCCAGAATTTTTTTGTGCATATTTATCTGTATACATGTTGTTTTTGTTCAGAAGAACATAAGCTTCTCAGAGTCAAGGACTGTTTCTTTTCTGTATTTGTACCCTCAGTGCCTTGGACAGAGTTTGATACATGCCATTGCTGAAAAAGTGCTTGCTGACATGAGAGCATTTTCAAGATCATCATTGTTGATTACTAATAGAACCAATGTTTTCCATTTTGTTCATAGCATTCCATCTTTTAGATAGTTGACATAACAATCTCAGGATGGCTTCCAAGCTGTGGACTGGCTGGTGAGGCCAGTCACTCTTCCTAGTGACACTCACTTCTACTTCTTTGAGGTCCACCATAAATAGAACTGAGGTCAGAAATAAAAAAACACCAATGTGAGGAATCAAATGTCATATGGAAGGGAGAGCATGCAATAATTGGGCCGCTAGGTGGCTTAGTGAATAGAGTTCTGCCCTGGATTCAGGACTCATCTTCCTGAGTTCAAATCTGGCCTCAGACACTATCTGTGTGACTCTGGGTGAGTCACTTAACCCTGTTTGTCTTAATTTCCACATCTGTAAAATGAGCTAGAGAAGGAAGTGGAAAACCACTCCAGCGTCTTTGCCAAGAAAACGCCAACTCGGGGTCACAAAGAAACACCAAAATCACGTAGATTGAAGTATCATTTTGAGGCTTGCAGAGCTTTTACAGACTGTCTCATTTGATTTTCACAATATTCCTGACAAGTAGGTGCTCTTATTATTCCCATTTGCCAGATGAGAAAACTGAGGCAGGCAAAAATGTAACGGCCTGCCCAGAGTCAAGCAGTTAGTAGGTGCCCAAGGCAGGGTTTACCTTCAGCTCTTCCTGACACAAAGACCAGCATTTTCTCCTTTGGTCCACTAGCTCCCTTCTCTGTGGGTTTGTTTGATTATAACATAATGTAACTGATGTTAAACCAATCTAGAAAGAGAGGTTTTGGTCAAACAATGAAGAACTTCAAATGTCAGAGAGTTTTTGTTAGATTCTCAAAGAGAAATGATTCCTAAGAAGGTGAAAACAAAGAGTTGGAAGCCACATTTGATGATTTCATTCATTCCAGGAACTATGCTAGGTATACAAACAGTAAAATTCTCAACTCCAAGGGGTTTAAGTTCTAGACACACACACACACACACACACACACACACACACACACACACACACACGACGTAAGAAAAGGGTGAGGGGGAGATCAAAGCTGGGAAAATCAGGAGAGAGCAAAGACGGGGCTAACCTCAGTCCTGAAGTAAATTAAGGATTCCAAAAGGTGGAGGTGATAAAGGGGTACATTACACCTGTGACAAACAACTGATGCAAAGGTAAAGAGAAAGGAAATGGGTGCCATGTGGGAGGAACATCTAAGGTCAGTTTTCCTGGACTATCACAAGAAACAGAAAGGAAATAAGGGCAATTATTATGAAATAAAGATGGAAAGGTAGGTTTGGCACACTCCTCACTATGGCAGGGCCTGGTCGGATTCTTTGCCAAGTTTTGTGCAGACAATTGTCATTTCCACTGCCCTTCAGTATGATGCTTCATTTCTTCTTTTGTCCTACCCACCCTGTGTTGTATATGACCCTAGAAAGCACATGTAACTAAAACATGTTTGATAACTGACAGATTTATTGATTGATTAATCAATGACTCTCATTGGTCAAACCCAGACAAAGCTTCTGAAGGCTCCCAACTTAGAACAAAATGGAGGCTCTATTGGCAATAATACAAATGATGTCAGGCCCTGAAGGATGTCTTGTATTACTCAGGAATCAATTCTCTGCAGCTGAATTCTTGCTGAGGGGGCAACCTCAGCATTGAAGAATGAGGAAGTGTGGGCCATTAATGTGAATTAAGACAATAGACTAAGCTGTGATTTATTTCACCTGTCAGAAAACTTAGACAGTATGTTCCATTTTGAAACTGGGGACCTTTCATTTCTGAAGGTGTTAGCCAGTATTACCATCAAAAGACTGGGCAACAGTGTGGAATGATGGAGAGCAGGGTGGATTCTGGGCCAGGTGACCTTTGATCTAATCCTGGGTAAATCGTAACTCAATTTATGACCTTGGACAAGGCCCTCAGCTTTAATGGTCTTGTGAATTGCAATCATAAAACAAGGAGTTTGGTGTGATCTAAGTCAGGAGAGTTAAAGGTTGGTGACAGCAGCTATTGAGAACAAAAATGAGGTTTTCTTTAAAGCTATATTGAGAAAAGGAGAAACAAAGAAAAGACAGAAGGAAGGAAACAGCAATGTATAGCTTGAGGAAGAGAAGACTTGGGGGAGGGGCACAAAAAGGTGGTTTTCCTCAAGCATTTGAAGGGCACTGGAATAAGAATTCGATTTGTTCTGCTTGATGAAAGAAATCAGAAGCAGAAGTGGTCAGGGGAACTGGAGACATGTTGTTACAAGCTTGATTCCAGGGAAAATGTCTAAAGAATTATAGCTGGAGAATGAGCTGCTTTGAGGGTAAATCTTCAAATAAAGATGAGATGACCTCTCCTTAACAGCGTTGTAGATATAACAGGAGCTTACATTTGGCTGGAACGGAAGTTAGAAGCCATAGTAGAAGTTTAAACATCCCTCCTTTATGTATAAGTGAGGAATCAGAGGCCCAGACAGGTTAATGATTCCCAAGATCAGATAGGTAGCAAGAGGGAAAACTGCAATTTAAACTCAGGTTCCTCCTTGTTCAATGGGAAATCTCACACTGCCTCCCATAACAATTTTTAGATCTGGGTAAGATGGTTTTTGAGGTCCCTTCCAATACTGAGAATAAAGTGGTTTGAGTTCTATGTCTCTGATTTGAGCTCTCATATGTCATATATCTCATATTTGTGTCCTTCCCCACCAAAACTTGGCCTCCCCAAGTGGAAGGTCCCCCTCCCCCTTTTCATTTCCCCTCATATTCTCTGCATGGTTCTTACCCATCCATCATCACCCCTCATCATTTTCTCCCTGCCCCACTTTCTACTTTTCAACTTCTTTTTCATGTGTTTCCTTTCTCCACTAGCTTATAAGGTCTTTAACGGGAGGGCCTTCATTTCCTTTTCCTTATTGGCATTCCCAGCACTTAGCATAATGCCTGGCACATAGTAAATACCTGATGTGTATTTTTAATATTCTATTGTAGCTCACAGCTACTGAAAGTCCTTTTGTTGGAGCCCTCAAGATGTTCCACTTAGGTGTTACCTAGTTTTGTTGGCTCATTTTTAAAATTTTCATGCTGGGGTCTTTGTAGAGCCTTGAATCTACCTGCCATGAAACATTAAATGAGGGGTCTCCTTTACTGAGAAGCAGGTAAGCCAGCGTGGCTGAATCATGGCACCAGTGGAAGGAAGTAATGGATAAGAACACTGGAAGTGTAGGGTGAAGTCTGACTAAGAAAGGTGTTAAATGCCAAAGAGTTAATATTTGATCCAAGTTGTAATAGAAGGCCATTAGAGCTTAGTGACTAAGTAGGGAGGTGACATGGGTCCTTTCCATTTTTAACATTCCATGTTCTAGAGTCTAAAATCTCTGCCTGCTTTGACATTCCATGTTATCGGGTTCCTCTCAGTTTGGAGATTCCATGTTCTAAGGTTCCTCACAGCTCTGGCATTCCATCTTCTAACGTTCCTCTGGCAATTTAATTTTCTAAGCTCCCTCCAAGATTTTCCATCCTTTGTTCTGTGATCTAAGGGCTTACCTACACAGTTGTGTTTCCTAAGAGAACTAAGACGAGGGTCTCTCCAAAAGCCAACCCTTTCCTAATTAATGAATAATATGCCAGAATAAGCTGCTTATCCTGGGCTCTGGTGGGTTGAAAGGTTTCAGACAACTAATGGATAACTCACTACCCCAAGCACCAGATGAAAACCGCTGCATGAGAGGAGTTGTTTAAATCTGAAGGATTTGGCTGAAAATCACTTATGTCAGAAATTGGGGAGAATCATCTTCACTTGCAATTAAGTGTTTGTTCCATTCTAAAGACCCTTACAAGTTGGAAGAAATCTTTGTTTTTCAAAAGCATTATAGCACTATATTCTCATATAATGAACTAGTTTATATTTCTCATATAATGAACTCATATATAGTGAACTAGTGGAAAGTATGACAGGATACT